>CATIWM010026701.1:0-27902 GCA_949671775.1 Mallotus repandus | reverse complement strand
TATATATAAAAGATATATGAAATTTTCAATTAAGTCCTATAAGATAAAAGTTTTATAATTGAGTTCATAAACTTCTTAAAAAATTTTGGGTTAGTCCTATGTCGTTTAATCTAACAGAAGCTAATGATGTGTCAGTCATATTCTACATCTCCTTAAAAAAAACTAATGACATGTCAATCATCTCTACCACTTCTTGATCTTTTCTTTTGCTCAAATAAAAATGCAGAATGAGATATCCTTTGCTGCTACTAATAATGGCCACAACATCTCTTCAAAATTGCAAGACGCTCACCTTCCTTTTAGTCCCAAAGCTTTGTCTTTCCAGAGACATGATTGTCCTCTTCACTTTCATGACTATAGTAACACTTCGATACCATTTTAGATTTTGAGTTGCAATTCCAACAAATTCTCATTCTATTGGTTGCACTCCTACATTAAACTTTCAATTCTTAAATGCTCTAATCTTTGTACATACTCACATTATTTCTTCTATCTTTTTCTCTTCATTTTTTTGGGTAACTTGGAATATTGTTTTATGATTTTAATTTTTTAGAGAATGCAAGCAAAAATGACAGTAGTGAATGGCCAAGTTTTACAGAGTTTAGCTTACACCAATTGAAAGTTGCAATAGGTGGTTTTTCTTTTGATAATATAGTGTTCGAACATGGTAAGAAAGCTCCTTATATTGTTTACAAAAGTATGCTTAACAATTGTGGATTGCTGTTAAGTGTTTTAACATATTGAATTTCTTGGAATGTTATTCTTATCATTATTTTTTTGAGATTCAATTGCTAGGTTTAATAGGCATTAGTTAGTTTAGTACTTAATTTATTGAAATCTTTATCCATCTTCTCAATAAGTGGATTAGAAGTGTTGGGTTTGAGATGAAGTTTTTGTATCACTTTTAATGTTTTTACTTACACAATCTTGATGCAAGGATTGTGTAAATATAGTATGTTTGATGATGTTGTTCACTTCTCTTTTCAAATGCTCAATGTTGGTCATTTTCCCATTGTTACTACTTTTATAGGTTTGGTGGATGGTCTGTGTAAGAAAAAAGGTGCTCTTAAGGCTCAGAATGTCATTGAAGCTTTGAGGAAGAAAGAGTTTTATCTCAATGACAAAGCCATTAGAGAATTCTTGGATAAATTTGTTCTTTTATATTGAAAAAACACTAGAGTTAGAGATCACTGACATGTCATTAGTTTATTTTTAAGAGATTAGAAGATGACTGACACATCATCAACTTTTGTTAGATTTGAAAACATAGGATTAACGTAGCAAATTTTAAAAAGTTTATGAACTCAATTGTAAAATTTTTATCTTATAAGACTTAATTGAAAATTTCATATATCTTTTAGGATTGATGATGTCATTATCATATATATATATATATATATATATATATATATATGCAAATACAACAATATTTATTATTTTTTCCCTTATTTTTTTAAAAAGAAAGATAATAATATTATTGATCAAATAGAAGTGCCTTCTCAAGAAGCAAGGGAGGAAATAAGAACTCATTGGGGCAATCATATAAGAAGGCTACCTTTGCAAGAGCATGAGCACAACATTAGCATGTCTTGGTACATAAGAAATAGGGAAATCTGATCTTGAGTTAAAAAAAAAAAAAAGACAGTCTTATACCATTAAACTAAAGTTAGACATATTAGGTGTAGGAGTCTTGAAAGCATTAGCAACTTGTAGCGCATCCACATAAAATTGGAAATTGTGCAAGTTATGAGACACATACCATAGAATTGGGTCTCGTAGTCCAATACTTTCAGCTTTTTTTATGGAGCCTGTATGAGGTAAGCTATGCCATTTACCTCGTATAACAGCACCTTCTGCATCTCGAAGTAAAAACCCAATTCCTATCCGGGAACCATCATTAGAAAGTGTTATGTCTAAGTTGCATTTCACCCACCCTCTTGGCGGCTTACACTATTTGTTAGTAGCTCTGTTTCTTGTCAGAGTTTGCTATGAAGAAAATAAGACGCTCCTAGCTTGACTCCATCGTGTTTTATTGTCTAAGGCCTACTCAACTACTTTTGGGGCAGGAAAACAAGAACCATTTCATAGCTTACTATTTCGTTGACACCATATGCTCGAACACACCATAGCCAATTTGATTAACGTCGATGTCACTGTATTTCCTAGGCAATGATTAAACCATTGGTGAAATTCATCATACTCAACAGTCTGCACATTCAGCTCCATTGCCTCCCAACAGTTCTTTGCATACGAACAGTCCAGGAATAGGTGCCATAATTGCTCTACATCAGATGAACAAAGGATGCATATTATTGAAGTTGAAACACCTCTCTAAAGTAACTTTGGTTGAAGCGGTAAGCGTCCATCAAACATACACCATAAGAAAATGTTCACTTTAGGAGGAACATTCAACTGCCATAATATCTTCCAACCAGTCAGACGTCTTGTTGGTTGTTGAAGCCGAAACTCATCCATGAACACCCTGTAGCCAAACTTAATAATTTACAAGTCAAAATTTACTAAAGATTTCCTTGGAAGAAATATTACATCTTTAATGGTTTCTATAGCACATGCAATCGATCATATCCTTAATCGATATCTTTTAACTTGACCAGACTAAAAAAAAAACATTCGTAAGAGAGTATATACATTCTCTGTTATTTTTAATAATTTATAAAAAAAATTTAGTTAATATAAAATAACTTTTCAAATTTAAAAAGTTCTATTCCAATTAAAATTTCACGTTTATAAAAATATTTATCAACAAAATTGGTGCTAACACTTTTAGTTTGAGAAATTTTTAAAATTTTAATAGAAATTTTTAGTAATTTTATACATTATTTTTTTAAACTTTCGCTATTTTACATATTATTTTTTACTGATAAATATTAATTAATTAGGACACTTTTGAAAATTTCAGTTGAATGATTTAAAAGCTTAATATTTATATAATCTCTTGACTTTGGATGATCAATATCTAATTACGATTGGTTTTGAATTTAACAATTAAGTTTAGTCTACTAATATGTCTGTTCAAGTGTTCATATAAGTTAGGATGAAAGTCATAATCAATAAGCAATAAATTAGAGTTAAAACAAAGCCATTTAGGAATGACAAGACTCCTCACGATCTTTGTTATGATCATCAGGAGCATCATGAGCCAAATGAGAGTATAATTCATGTCATCTGAAGTGGCAGTGACCTTCATGGTCATGAGCATCACCTTCACAATCGTGAGCATCCCAATCACAATCCTAAGAAAGTGAAACTCAAGTGAATGAAAAAGGAAGTGACACTCATGGGTGTTGTCTGGGACGTGATCAGGATCATAAGTGTCACCTTGATGATGTCGCAACCTTAACTATTTCAAAGCTCCAACGACTACAAAGTTGAAGGCGACGATCGTGACACCTCCCCTTACGATCGCGAGGGGTATTTTTCCTGTGATAATTAAGAAAAGCATTAAATGAAGATAAAGATTTGTTGGGGATGAAAATCAAAGCTCCAATAGCTAGTTTTTTACCCTCTAATATAAATACAAGCTCAAGACTTCATTCAAAGAGTTAGAGACTTGGTAAAGCTAATTTCTTATAAAAATTTTTTGAGCCAAACTTAGTTTCTTTCATATTTCTTTTTATATTTCATTTCTTATAAATGAATTCCTATTGAGTTTGCATTTACCCATCTAATGGTTGTTGAGTGTGTGATTAGAAACTAGGATTCTCTCTTATACATTGCTTTAGGGTAAAGAAAAGAGGTAGTGAGGATCGGTCAACTTGGGTTAGTGTTGAGCCCTTACGGAAAACACATATTGTAATGGTTTTAAGTAAGTCTTGAAAATTTTTGTGGGATCGTTTAAGTGTGAGCCCTGATAACACTTGGAAAAAAGTTTTAAGTGAGTCTAGAAAACTCATGGTTGTAAGGTTTGGTGTGAGCCATTGAAAATACCATTTTGTAATCAATCTTGGGAATAATGATTGGTGTTGGTGATTAAAAATCTTAAATTAAGGTTAAGTTAAGTGGAAATATAGGTTCATCAAGAAATCTAACTCCGTAAATTCCTTTGTCAATTCTCCTTTTTATTCTTATTCTCCTAAATAACCTCTTATTTTTCCTTTAATTTTCTATCTTTCCTTCAATAATTGGTATTAGAGTGAGGAGTCTAGGACCTCCATTGCTTGATAAAAGATCACGGGGAGTGAATTTCTTTCTTTCCAAACCTATAGACCATTTTTTCATAAGAGTGATTACCACTTTTAAAAATACAAAATAGAGATATATATTGATAATGATCCCATTAGATTATGGGATATGATTGTTGATGGGTGGAATCCTCCATTGGAGATGGTGGAGAGCATTCAAGTTCCAAAGGAAAGAAAGAAGTGGACTATAAATAAAAAGGAAGAAAATTATAAGAATAAAAAGGCAATGGTTGTTCATATAGTTTCACTGTCAAGAGAAGAGTATGGGAAGATGCAACATTATATCTCCATAAAGAAAATTTGGGAGACTTTGAAGAATCGCTATGAAGACAATGTTTAAGGGAGATCCAAGAAGGTGCAATTTCATGTATATGAATATGAGTTGTTCAAAAATAAACCCCAATGAATCTGTCATGAGTATGATAAACCATTTGAATGCACTTCTAACCATATTAAGAAAGTTGGGAAAGCACTACTCAAAGGAAGAAATCAATGCCAAAATCTTGAGAGTGCTACCCATGAAGGATTAGGAGTTTAGAGTGATCTTTATTGAAGAGCCACATGATCTCTCAAAGTTTTCAATTGATGTACTCATTGATAAGCTTCTCACTCATAAGCTTACCTTAAGGCATAACGAAGAGGAACAACAAGAAAAAAAAACTAAAAAAAAGAGCCTGGTACTTAAAGCTTCACAAGATTCATGTGATGAAAGTGAACTTGAAGATTCAAGTGAAGATGATGAAGAAATTACATCATTCATAAGATACTTCATGAAGTACTTAAGGAAGGAAAAACTTAAGCAATCATAAAGAGTCTAAAAGGAGTGACTCTAAGAAGAATAAAAAGGTCTTATGCTATAAATATAAGAAGCCTGATCATCTTAAAAGTGAATGTCCAAATCTCAAGCACAAAAACAAAGGAGGAAAAGAAAGGAGAAAAGTTTTTAAGGCAACTCGGGATGACTCTTCTGAATAGAAGATGGAAGAGGAGCAACAAGAAGCTACCAACCTTTGCTTTATGGCATTAGAGGACAACTATGAGGTACCCTCTGCTTTTTACTCCTCTTATGAAAATTCTTGTAATGATTTATGTGATTATGAGAGCTCCTTAATAAGAACATTAGTTTTGAAATGTCAAAAATCACATTCAAAGAAAAAGTCTTATAAACAAAAGTATTCAACGTTTTCTAAGAGCATTGAGGATTTGAAATTAAAATTTTCAAATGTTAGTTCCTTAAATGAGAAACTCACTCTTGATTTAAAAGCATCAACTTCTTTGAAAGATGAGTTTGATAAAGTCAAGAAAGAAATTAAAATATTTTTAAAAGAGATTTTAGAGCATAAAAGCTACATTTCCAAATTTCATAAAGGAAAAGAAATACTTGATAATCTTTTAGACTCTTAAATATTTTCATTGAAGAAATTTGGACTTAGTTCTATATCATTAAGTTCCCCCATATTTGTCAAGGCCACTTTTGCCCCATTCCTTGTGAGAGTTCTAAAGCTCAAGATTCTAAGAACAAAAGTCTTAAGAATCCAAATGGAAAGCCTCTAATGACTAATATTCTCAAGGCTCAAGGTTTTAAGGCCAAGGCTAAGAAATCCCAACCACATTATGTATTCGTGTATCATAATAAGAAGCACACACATATGAACATTAGGCCTAAAAAATTCATACATTATTGTGATTGTAAGTTGCAAGTTCATCTTATGATATTTTTATCTAGGAAAACCACCAACCATCATAGATATAATGAATTTGGTAGGCAAAATAGATTTGCTAAAATTAAATGCTTTTAATGTATGAAATTAGGACACACTAACAATGTATGTTACTATCGACGACTTCACCTTAACCTCCTCCTTAATAATTATTTTGAAACAAACAAAGCTAGACCAATTAAAGTTTGGGTTAAAAAAAAGTGTTTGATCTCATTTTGAGTTGGAGTGGTTAAAGTTATCGATATGGTAATTATTGATAAATTGATAAAATTTATTTATTTAGCTTATCAATAAACATGCACACATCAAAATATCCAAAGAGAATTTGACCCTTTGCATGATCAAAGTGCTTTTCAAATATTGCATAAATTTTGATATGCTATTCTCTCATTACTTTTCATTTGGCATGCCTTATCATTTAAAAATACTTTTTGGCCTACATATTATAGATCATCATTTCTATTCTCATTATGTTTATATGAATTAATATTTTGAACCTGTTTCATTTCTCATTTACAATTATGATTGCATTTTCATTTTTTTTTAATTGATATGAGTATTTATCTTTTTTCCTTATGGTTTCCTCCCTTTCACAGAAGGGGAGAGAAACTTGGCATTTTGAATGAAATGAATTATAACTAGAATGCCAAAAAAAGAATTTGAATATTTGATGTGTTCAAATGATATTTGGTATGTTTAACTAATCCTAGAATATATTGAGGGGGAGAAATCTTCAAATACATACACACACACTTAATGATTTTTTATTATCATTGAAAAATTGATTGTCAAAGTCAAAAGGGGAGATTATTGACCTTTGCATGATTAATCTTTAATTACCCTTGGTTTTGACTTTAATAATCAATTTTAGTATACTAATATATATGTTTAAGTGTGCATTTAAGTTAGAATCAAAGACATAATCAATAAACAATAAATTGAAGTTAAAATAATAAACCCATTTAAGAGTCACAACACTCCTCATGATCTTAGTCACGATTGTGAGGAGCATCACGAGATAAATGAGAGCCGAATTCATGTCATCTAAAGTGGTAGTAACCTCACGTTCCTCCTCACAATCATGAGCATCACCCTCACGATCATGAGCATCCTAATCATGATCTTGAGCAAGTGAAACTCAAGTGAATGAAAAGGTAGTGACACTCGCAAGCATGGTTGAAAGGGTGATCGAGATTATAAGTGCCACCTTAATGATGCCGTAACCTTTATAACTACTATTTTAAATCTCCAATGGCTACAAAACTAAAGGTCACTATCATGACACCTCCCCTCTCAATTTTGAAGAGCATTTTTCTTACAAACAGTGAAAGAAATATTAAATGAAGATAAAGGCTTATTGAGGATGAAAATTAAAGCTTTAACAACTAGTTTTGCACCCTCAACTATAAATACAAGCTCAAGAATTCATTCAAAGACTTAGAGAGTTGGTGGACCTAATTTTTTATAAAAATTTATTAAGCCTTAAAAACACTTGGGAAAAGGTTTTAGGTGAACATAGAAAACTCATTATTGTAAAGTTTTGTATGAAAATATCATTTTGTAATCAATCTTGGGAATAAAGATTGGTGTGGGTTATTGAAAATCCTAACTTAAGGATAAGTTAGGTGGATATGTAGGTTTATTAAGGAACCGAACTCCTTAAATTCTCTATGTCAATTCTCCTTCTTATTCTTATTCTTGTTCATATTCATCCTTTCCTAGATCATATCTTATTTTCCCCTTTAATTTTTTATCTTTCCTCTAAACTTTTATTAGCCATATTCACCCTCTCCCTCTAGGGTTCTAACATAATCTCAATTCTATGTAAGGCAAAATTTTAGCCATTTGAAGAAATACTGTGAGTGAGCTAGATAATATGGTTTGGGCACCAAAGGTGGATGGCATGATTGTGGTAATGAAAGGAGCTAAATGGGAGGTAGAAATTCTTTTAGAAATTTAAAAAAGTTCTCGGGTAAAGGAGTTGCCATCCCAATGCTTGAGAAATGTGAGACAATTTTGAGACTGAGTAAAATTTGCCCTTAACGAGAAAGAATTTAAATCTAAAAAGTCATTTTTACCTGGCTTTTTATTATTAGGTAATACCCATTTCACATTTTTAATCACCCTAGTTTCAGCATGGAAGTAATTTACAAACTTACATCCATCCATCCAAAACATTAATAAAGTAGAAAAAAGAATTATTTACATCACTTTCCTTGTAAATACATCAAAAGAAAAAATATAGAAAACTAAATCAAACTCTAGATTTAATAAAACTCTACAAAATAAAGGTTAGTGTAATAATATTTACACCTATGCAGTATATACATCATCGACACGTATAAAATCATGCAAAATCATAATGCCATAAAATGTTACCGATGGAAATCAATAGATTGATAACCCAAAATCCCTAATAGTTACAATGCTATGATAAAGTTGAAGATTATAATTTATCACCTTCCAAGATATGCTATAGGAACATCCAAGAAAGAGAAAAGAGAACTATTTTACTTCTTACCAAATAGGAATAAGATCATTAACCTTTCATTCAAGCTCCCCAATGGCTAAAGAGCTATGATAAACTTACAATGGAAAAGTATTAACACCTTTAGAAAATTGATAAAGAATTCAATAGACTTTGAGGTCTTCAACACAACAAATAAAACAAGTTTGAGAAATAAAAAAGAAGACAAAGATTTTAGATTTTGACACTATAAACCTCGCAAGGATTGATAAGTCATAAAATTCATACAAGAACTTCAAAATAAATTTCTCATTAAAGAAATTCAATATATTATAACTCAATTCAACTTAGCAAACTTACAAAGGAAATAAGGTGTTGTTTAGATAAATACAAGACTAAGCTTATTCTATAATGCTATACACTAAAACACAAGATTATTTGTGCCTATTAACCTGCCATTTACAACCCTAATATCTATTACCCTACACTACTGGCATTAAACACCATTCTAACTCAAATTTGACAAATGTATGTGGTCTTGATGTGGTATGATGTTCAAAGATGCCTTATTCTATGAAATATGGTTGTTGAAAGGCTTAAAAATAGATGCCAAATTGTATAAAGTTGTTATTCCAAGCATTCAGAGTGCTTGTAACTATCCTAGTCAATATTTAACTGTTGACTATGCTGAGTCAGGGGCTGTCACGATCGTAGGGATGCTGCGACCATGATAGAGACTTGTTCCTCCATCCTTTGCTTGCCTTGAAGAGCTTCCTATAGTTATAAGAGTAATTTGGGCCTCTAAATTTGCTTGTTTTGATGTTGAAAACATGATGATTTGGTCCCCTTTATTCCATATTAAGTTGGATAAATTTTGGATGTTCTTGGGCTCTCCAAACATCTTCAATTAAGCTTAATAAGGCCTCTTGCGCCTCTTGCAACTTAGTTTTTTACCTTGTTAACGGGCCTTATTGGACTTGTAATGGATCTTAAATTGCTAGTGAATTATTGGATCTTGGTTTTGAGCTTATGATCACATCATTCCCCCTTTCTTCAAGAGGATTCGTCCTCAAATCAGTTTTATTTTCATCACCTACATCAAAGAAAGATAAATCAATAACATTCAAAGTTGCACTTATATTACCATACTTAAAAGCTCTAACTTGTAGGCATTGTTGTTGATGTGTTGTAGCACTTTAAAAGGTCCATCTCTTCTTGGCATTAGCTTGGAATTTCTTTGATTTGGAAATCTTTCTTTCCTTAAGTGCACCCACACTTAATTGTTATGCTCAAACATCACTTACTTTCTTCCTTTGTTGTGTTACTTCTTATATTGGAGTGTTTTCTTCTTAATTTGGGCCTTGACTTTCTCATGTAAGCTTTTCACAAATTCAGCCCTTTGTTACCTTCTAAATTTGCTTTTACCATAGGTATGGGCAACAAGTCCAATAGAGTCAAGGGATTGAAGCCATACACAACCTCAAATGATGAATGATTGGTTGCTCCATGAATACTACTATTATAACCAAATTCAACATGTGGTAGGAACTCTTCCAAATTCTTCAAGTTCCTTTGGATTAGAGCTCTTAAAAGTGTTGAAAGGGTTTTATTCACTATATCTATTTGCCCATCCATTTGTGGATGACAATTTATTGAGTAAAGAAGCTTTATTCTCATCTTCCCCCATAATGTCTATAAAAAATTGCTTAGGAACTTGACATCAAATTTCTATTGAGATAGCAGAGCAGTTCTACCAGTATGCGTCTGGCTTGATAGGTCTCCATGTATAGAGAACCCTTGACAAACGGGTTAGATTCCTTCTTTCCATTCTTATATATGTATGCATGTATGCATGGAGTTAATCTTTTATGCATGGCACTAATATATGTAAATACAGAGCATTAATACAAAAATCATCCAGTAGCAGGTACAATAATACATTGACGGGGAGTTCTTCTATCAGTAGGAGCTAGATAGATTGAAGACCAAGTGGTATCGAATGTAGGTGGGAGGTGCTGATGCCAACTCCAACAAGCAGCCTAATGGCAATGATGATAATAAGGCTTGACCTCATCTTCTGGACATTATTATATTTTTGGGATATTTTATTTATTCATTATTTTGGATGATTATTTGCCACTAAATTGGTGATTTTATTTCATATATTTATCATTGCCATCCATTTGTGTCCTTCACATCTTTTCCAGTTTTTGCAAAAATTAAAAATTAAAAATTAAAAGAACAAAAGTAATAATGAGATGCAACTTCGCTCAATCAGTAAAGACTGAGATACAGTTTTAACTTAGAATGACATATAAATGAAAATAAAATAAGATGCACAACATATCATAAAAAGATAATATTTGAGCATATATTAATGCAATCAAGCAAAACAAAAGAAAGCATATAAAATAATCAATTCTAGAACACTTACGTATGTGGGTTCTATAAATCCATGTGTGTGGTTTATAACCCACATATGTGGGTTCTTTTGAACCCATGCCTAGGTCTCTATGCCTATTTAAGGCAACCTCTTTAGGATGCTTTCGTTTGATTCCAGACACTAGGCGACTTTTCACGATATTTTGCGTCTAATTCTCTGAAGAACATGTCTGAAGCTAGTATTAGGGAGTTGAGAGAGTTTCTTTACAGCTTGAATAGATCTAACTGGATGAGCTTGGACCCTATGGGTATGTTGTGCTTCAAGACCTTGCATCAGGTGTGTCTAGTCTTAGGTTTCTTGCATAAAGCGGTCTCCTTTTAAGACCTACATGAGCATGTTTTTCGATTAAGAGATCGAGAGCTATACCACTATATGAGGAGTTTAGCACCATTATCAGACACACTCCTAGTGTCACTGAGGATGCTATCTTTATTGATGTCATTTTTTAGTATCCTAGTTGTGGTTCTGCAGTGTTTGACCTAAGTCCTCATGTTAATGCCAGTGGGTCTGACTCAGCACTCTTTGGATCACAAACCCTTTTTCCTTGTTATAGGAAAATTGAGGGTTATTTAGGAGAATATTAAAAGAGTTTAGGGATGACATAAATGCACTTACGATCCTTCACCTAGCCAAGAGAAATAAGGAGTCACCACTCCGTATCACCCGAGAAATTGTCCATTTAGGGACTAAGGTAAACTCGAATCCCTCGCTGGAAACTGCATTCATCCATTGGATAAAGGATTGGGTTCGGATGTCGATGTTAGTTAGATTAAGCTCTTTATATTTAAGGCATCTCTATACCACTTAGATGTTAAGCAGGGTCGATCTTACTAGTTTTATACAGTGCTTCCAAGAAATATATAATGTTATAGATCAACCACTACACACAAATGTGATAGAATATATACACAAGCACATAACAATGTATAATATGCATGAGCATGGTAATATGCATGAGCATAGTAAGATGCATAAGCATAGTATAAAATTATAACGTAAAATATAAACATGATATCATAATATGATGCATGAAGCATGTAAACTTGGCAAGCATGAAGTAATAAAATATACAACTCATCTATTGCATGGTAATTATTAAATGCTCATAGTAAAATCATATCATGACCAAATTAAACATGTTAAAGAATAAAATAAGAAAGCAAATAAAAAGAAATAAAAAGTAATAAATTAAAGGAGATAAGAGATGAAAATGGCTAACATGTTAGCAAACATCCCCTCTATGATTGCTCCATATTCCAAATTTTGAGGCCATAAAACATTTTACTAAAGAAATAAAAGAGAAATTACTTTAAAAACTAACATAAAGAAAGAGGTAGAAAATGCTTAAAAATGAATTTTAAGTTGACTTTAAAAATAAAACAATTTTAAGAGTTAAATAAAAAGAGTTAGAAAAACATTTGAGGATAATTTTGGTAATATGTGTGAACTATTAATTCACAATATGAGTTTCCATCAAATTAGGCCTCAACATATCAATTTTGTACCTTGGATGGATGTCTCTCACATCATAAATTATTGAACACATAACCAAATAATTTAATTGAAAAATTTGAAAGTAAAAGAAATTATGATCCATATTCTTGCATTTGAATGACTTTTATGATTATATAAAAAAAAATTAATAAGTGTTAGATTTATTAAAAGCAAAATGATTTTGAAAAATTATAAATGAGATTTGAAATGAAGAAAATTAGAAATATTTGACAATGGTGAAAATGAAACATATTTATCATTAAGGTAAATGCAAAATTCCATATTGAATAAAAAGTGGTAAATAAGTAAGATTTAATCATAAAAAAGGAAATTAAGAAAAGAAATGTTGAGAAAAGAGTATGGAAAGGATAATTTATTAAAATAACAAAGGAAATTAACTATGAGAAAGTAGATGGAAAGATTCATTTTATTTTAGACCATTAATTACCCAAGAAATCATGAAAAGCATCAAGCATAAATCGATTTATTTTTTATATATTATTGGTATATGATACTAAACCAAGCATAAACAACAAAGGTAAATTGAATATGATTGATAGTATAACAAGATAAAGCATAAATAAAAAGTAAAATAAGAAATTAAAAAAGCAGACGAGAGTAAAGATTGAGATTATAGAACACATAAAATATAAATATCTCAAGAATAAGATTGAGTTCTTGGAGTATGATAGAAATTAATAGAATATGAAAATATATGACATAAATTGAGAATTAGTAATCAAGAATGCTAAATAATAAGTGGTACTTGTAAAATAAATGACAATAAAAGTAAACTTTAGTAAAAGTTAGTAGGAGTTAGATGAAGCCAGTAGGAGTTTGTAATTGAGATTGAGATCTTAAGATTGATAATAGGAGATATATAAAAAATGCAATGCATAATTCTAATGCAAATTCATGATCCACACAAGCATTAAAAAAATTCGGGTGCATGCAAGTATAATGAATCATGCAAGTTGGAGTGCATGCAATATGATGCAATTTCGAGATTCATGCAAATATGCTAGTGATGCATGTTGACATGCATACAAATATGTATCTAGAGGATCTAAAAATGAGCATACACATGATAGTTATATGCATCAAGCAAGTGATATGCATAAAAGCACATGAATGCATGAAATTGAAATAATGCAAAAAAAAAAAAAAAAACCGTAAGAGTAGAAGTAAAGATATAATTTAGTATTTATAGTAAAACTTAAATAAGAGTAGAGAAAGGTTATTATGGTCAAAAGATCAATATTAGTTAAAAAAATTCCCAAATTAAGACAACAAGAAACAAGACTCTAATTGGGCTCAAGACATAAAAAAAGGGCATTAATTGCATTTAGAAGTAAGATTCACTCTCAAATCAACAACAATACATAAAAATCCCAAATTGACTTAACCAAGACATAAAATATGTAAATTGAGACTCATAAGACTCTAAATTAAAGACAGTATACATAAAGAAGGTACTTGAATTAAAGATTGTAATAATAAACACTTAGAACACAATATATATAAATTAGGACTTACAAATCATCAAGAATATCACAAGACTTATAAATCAAGATTCATAATAAAAAATATAATCAAAATGACTCATAAATGATAAAATCCCTAAATTAGATCAATAATTAAACAAACAAAGTTGTTGAGGAGACAAATCAACAATCATAACAATAAAACCCTCATTATCAACAACAAGAATCTAACTCACATTATTGAAAAATCAAAGCATGAATCAACACTAAAATTAGTCACAAATCACAAGGAAAATCAACAAAACAATTAATAACAAGTCACTCAAATACCAAAAAGTACAATCACAATCATCATTCAAAAGTAAGAATAAGGATCACACTTGAAAGCTTGAAAGATTGAGTTTGAAGAGTTAAAAAGAAAATCAAAATAAAATATTTTAAAATAGAAAATAATATGAAAATAAATCCATTCCATTGTCCTAGGATCTTAGGGAAGGGTTAGAATGATGCTTGATCATGTATGAAATCATCGATGTCACTTAGAGTGCAAAAGCAAGGATGGCCATATTTGAGGCCTGTCTAGCTAGTTTTGGGCTACCAACAGTCGATTTATGGAGGCTCAATAGCCAAATTTTAGGGATGAATAGCCAACCAGTTGTTCATTAGCCGAATCCGGTTGTTCATCAGCCAAATCCGGTTGTTCATCCACTAAATAATGCAAAAATTAAGCTTTTTGTAATGAAACTTAAAATTAAAGCCCCAAACCTAAGAATTGAGATGAAAATAGTTGAGAATGATGTTCTTGAAAGTGTCTATCCTCAAAATTTAGGCAAAAACTCATAAAAAATAATTGATTAAAGATAATTGAAGTAGAAGTTGAAAGGTCAAATATAGCTTTTGATGAGTTTGGGTGTAGATTTTGGTTTTGATTTGAAAGGAATGGATTTGCAAGAGTTTGGTTTTGATTTTGAGTGTTTAATTTTTGTATTTTTTAATGAAATTGAGAAGAAAATAGAGAGAAATTAGGGCCAGAGCAATTTTGGCATTATTTTGCCTTGTTTTTTTTTCTAATTTCTTCCTAATTTTCTAAAGGCTTTTTTGGAGAGAATTTTAGGTATCTATCTTGATTTTTATGCTGGATGATTTCTCTTCCTTGGAAGTGGTAAAAAGCCCCCTAAAGCTTTCCTTAAAGCTTCTATATATAGGCAAATAAGGGTAGCGACACTTAGTGTAAATAAGTGACACTTTTTGAGGTTTATTAAATAAGTGACACCTTTTGAGGTTCATTATGTGATAGTTTATCCCCTTCCTTTATAAGATTAGTGCTTTTCCTAGTATATTCCAAATTAGGAATATTCTAAACTTGGTAAGCATCCATTTTGACAAGTGTCCTTTTTGGATAAGGATGGGTGAGGTGGACAATGGTGGGCCCGGTTTGACCATCGGAGGTCAAAATTTAACGTTTTTTCAAATGGAATCCATTGACACACTAGGATTTTAGAAAATAGTTTTAGATTGAAATTCCACTCCTGGAGCTCGATTTGACCTAAAGAGTCCCTTTGACCAAAGTTCAACCTTTGTTTTCAGTACTTTCGAAGGTTAAACCCTAGCTTCAGGAATCACAACCATACTGAAAACTACAGAGAATAGACTATAAATAATCTTTACTTAAGATTGTACTTATTGGTTTAAGAGCCATGACTCGGGTAGACTTCTTTCTTACTATTCTTCTCAAATCACTCTCTCAATATTGAAAAAATATGGTTAAGGTAAGATTAGGATTCATTTAGGTTTTGAAAAGGTATAGTTGGTAATCAAGTAAGGTTTTAGTAGTTTGGTTGATCTTGAAATGACTTGAATGTCACTTCTTTTCAATAAATTGATTGCCTAATAAGATATTGTAGCGTTTTCATCATCGGCCTTCAGGGTTTTAAAAAATGAACCTAACAGTTTGCCCCCTACTTTGGAGGAATTTATGTGTTCTTACTAAAATATTTGATAAAAGAGTTCTAATTTGCATGTCATGGTCGTCGCACATAAATTCTGTCAAAGCATTAAAATAAACTTTGGAGTTCAAAGATTATACCCAAGTTTATTTTTGCTCATCAATAATCTTAGCTTCTTGTGCACTCAAACATGAAAACACAGGTTGGTATTAAAATAGAACTATAGATTGAAATTGAATCTTGGAATTAAAATATGTCATGCATACTTGAATTCATACAGGCTTCAAGCTATGCATACTTTAACTTTGGTGAGATCACCCTCGATCCAGTCAACTTTTATTTGATTATTGGCTTGCAGTTCATTGAGGTACAAGTACCTTTTGACTACTGCTTATACTCTCCTCATTGGGATAGTGAGAGTAAGAGGTACATCAATCAGTTATTAGGTCGACCTTTTACTTCGCTCGACTATGAGGGTGGAGTGTCGATTTGCTATTCGAGATTGTATATTACATATCAAGATTAGGTCCTCTCTAATGTTGTTAAGGTAGACCAGCTTACTCATCATTTTCTCCTATTTTTGCTCGGTTTATGCCTTTTCTGTAATACCAAGAGTAGTGTAGATTTATGTTTTATGCCTATTCTATGAGACCTAAATGTAGTTAGTAGCAACAATTAGGGTGGTGCAGCTCTTGCACACCTTTACGGTTGCTTAGACAAAGTACATAGGGGTCACACCCATCTCAATGGTTTTTGGAGAGCTTTAGAGGTATGCCCTTTTTTTCTTCTCATGTTCTGATCTTTTATGATTCTTTATTGACATTTATGCCTTTCCTCTTTTATTTTATGTAGATTTGGGCATATAATTATAAGATCTTTCTCTTACCCCATATGGAACACGATGATGATGAGGTCCATGGTATTGCAAATAGAGCTTGGTACTTTAGCGCACACAAAAGGACTTCAAAAGACTTATCCAGGCATAGGAACCATCTGAACAACTTAGGTTTTCATAATGTAAGTTCCTGTAAAGAAAGAAAATATTAAATTAGCATTATAATCTTTATCCATATAATTTTACATTTGTTTGATAATTATGTCTTGATCCATTTAGTGTTGATACAAGTACCCTTAGTCTAGTTAGTGCTCTACGTATGAGGCATGTCTTGCTCGAGGGTCCTTTTTTTTAGGAGTTAGTTTTTGGGCGAGCGAGTTTGGTGTTGGTGGCTAGGCCCTACTAGTCAACGTGTTCCTCACCTTCCACCTTTTACTATAACTATTGCTAAGTTAGTCTGTGGTAGGGACTTAGAGCTTTCACTGATAGGCTTTCCCTATTACATATTCTTTGAGCCTTTTAAGGAGCATGCATATATTTGATTCATTTAGACACGCTTGCTGAACATTATTCCTAACAGTGTATATCCTAATTGACTGAGCACTTTATCATCTGAGATACACTCGACTGCTTCTGAGGTATTACTTCATTTTTTTATTTTATCTTTTTCTTTGCTTCTATTTTTGACTCATGTTTATAGGTTTGTAAGGAAGGTTGCAGAGAGTTTAGCACTCAGGGTGAGGCTACTTTTTACCGTCATATGGTCTCGAGGGACTTCACCTGCGACCTAAATTTGGAATTCTCAGTTCTGGACCTTGCTCATGAGATGGAGATTCATAAGGAGCTTCCTACCCTGGATTGTCAGCTTGTTGCTTTTACACTTGCTAAGACCACTCATGTAAGACCTGAAACTTTATCTTGAAAATCATGTAAAAACACATTCATTGCAAGTATATAAATCCTTAAAATTAGTCTAATTTACATTAATTTTAATTGGATGGGCTAAGTTTACATGTTTTAATTTACAAGTGAGCCTAAAAACTAATGGGCATAATTCTTATCCAAATTTAAATTATATGAGCCTAAGTCTACAAATTTTAATTCTAAAAATGGGCTTAATTTTAGAAAAGTATGAAAGACTTTTAAGTTAGTGTGCCTAATTTTACATGTTTTAATGGGAAGTTTTTACACATAACCCAAACTAAAAATATATATATAAAAAATAGCATTAACATTTAATTCTTTCAAAAATAATTTTTCAGAAAAAAATTTCAAAAGAAACCCATAAAAATATGCTTCTTTTTCTCCTCCTTGCTCCCTCTCTATCTCTAGTAAAATAAGGATTGAAGAATCTAAAGGCAAGCGACAACTGTCACCGAAGACTAAATCCGGAGTAACGAAGCTGTCGTCATTAGTATGAAGACACTCTCGTTTGAAATGGACGAAAGGACTGGAACAAAAGAAGGAAGAAAAAATAGTTTTGAAGTAAAAGTTATGACTGATGAGAGGAAAAGTTTGGTAGGGACAATTTAAGGTTTCAAAGATTGAAAGGAAGGCGTCACAAGCTCCGCCTATGACTTCGAGTAAGGGGTGGTGGAGTGGCGTTTTATTGTCGTGCTCGGGTAGTGTAGAGGTTGTGATGGTAAAGTGGAAGGCGGAGATTGAGCATCGGTGAGAGAAGAGACGGAGGTGGTGGTGGAGGGTTAGGAGCAAGGTAAAGGAGATTTAACTAACTCTATATCCAACTAGGAAGCACCTAAGAGCAGTGTCTTCAATATTCATGTGTTTTTTAAATTCCGCCGGAGCATTGTTTGCTTCATATCTTATTTTAACAACCTGAGAGGGAAATTTGCATCATTTGTTGGCCTTTTCTTTATTCTTTGATTGATTGTTATCATCTTTTTTTTACACCTCTGGCTTTCTCTATAATTTTCCTACCTTGAGCTCAGTAGTTTCAACTGAGTATTTCGAAGTTGTATTGATCTTTGGATATTTTGCTTGTTACATGAGAAATAAGCTGACAATTTAGTTACTGTGTTGGTTGTGATCATAATTACTTTATGTAAGTACATTGTATAAAAGGAAATAAATAAAAATTTCACATTGTGTGGTTGCAAGCATTTGTTACTTCATTCCCTCAATCCACCATATATATATAATTTTTTACATTTATTACTATTACTAATAAAAATAATAATTTTTTGATATATTTCATAATATTTTTATTGTTATTTTGTTGTTTTTAATAAAAATTATCAAATGGAAATAACAAAAAACAACTGAAACAACAAAACAACAAAAATAAATGAATTTTTGTAGTTGTTATTTTTGTTGCTTTTTCAGTTATTTTTCATTATTAATAATAAAATTAAGGCTTTATTAGTATTAATAACAAAAATAATAATTTTTTGTTGTTTTTTTTATTTTTAACAAAAGTCAACGAATAGAAACAAGAAAAAAAAGCTAAAAATACAACTGAAATAACAAAATAACAAAAATCAATAATTTTTTCAGTTGTTTTTTCATTATTAATAATAAAATTAAGGCCATAAATAAAATTTTTACTTTTATTAGTATTAATAATAAAAATAATAATTTTTTGATATATTTCATAATTTTTTGTTGTTATTTTTTTGACAAAAACGACTGAAACAACAAATCAACAAAAATCAACAAAATTTTGCATTAAATTGATTTTATTGATGTTTATTATTTTTTCAGTTGCTTTTTCATTATTATTGTTTTTTCAATTGCTTTTCATTATTAATAATAAACTTAAGGCTATAAATGATTTTTTTTTACTTTTATTAGTATTAATAATAAAAATCAACAAAATTTTGTAGTTGTTGTTTTGTTGTTTAATATTTTATTATTTTTATTATTAATAGTAATAAAAGTAAAAATTTTATTAAAAATAATTATTGAAGATTATGGGTAATTTTTAGTTTAAGTAGCTTAATTTTTATATTCTATAATTTAAATGATTATTCTAAATAATGATAAGTTCCAAAATTGAAAAAAATATTTATTATATATATATATATAATAATTTTAATATTAATGTTAGACAATATGATTTACAATTTTATTAAAAATAAAATGATATGACATTAAATGAAATATGAATTTATAATTATCGTATAATGAAAAAATAATTCTACAAGGCTCAAATAGATTATATATAATAATAATAATAATAATAATATTATTAATAACAATAACTACTACTACTACTTTTGAGACAAGTTATATTTGTTGTTTATAAAATAAAAAAAAAATTATATATAATTATTAAATAAAATTTATTGGAAGAAATATATTTAAATTAATTAATTTTTTTAATCTCATGAAGTTCAAATGGAATGCGTATTAAATTTGAGGTGAAATGCACCTTATGTTAAAAAATGATTTTTCTTTATAATTTTAATTTAAAAAGAAAAAAGATAAATTAATATTAATATATGTGAAAAAAATGCATCTTGAGATGGCAGAGGCTATTTTGGACTCTATTAAATATAAACTATCTTACTTTTCTAAGGTTTATTTTGTTTGGACTAGTAGTAGTAATGTTGTAGAAAGCTGGGTTGCAAAGTCTGTTATTAATCGTACTCTTCCTATTATTATTGCTTTAATGAAATGTTTTTTTTTTTTTTGGTAAAAAAAAAGGATGGCAGAGGCAGAGAAAGAGGGAAGTATGTATGTATGGATAGCAACCTTATATGCGAGCACAGCTGGAATTAGCAGGGACACATCAGGCAATTGTGCAAAGTTGGAACAAAGGGTAAAAATGAAAAAAAAAAAAAAAAAACACTAAAATCTACATATGAAAACACAGAAAGCCATTTTTAAAAAGAACAATCGTTCGTGCAAAGTAAAAAATGATAATGACTTAGTCAAATAGCCTATGGAATGATATTTTCTCTATTTTAATCCTAAAATGATCCTAAGTTACAATTTATGAAAAATACTTAATTAATAGCTTATGTCTAATTAATTTTAATTAAAATTAATTTCTTAAAATCGCTGGATAAAAATCAATTTTTTTTTATTTGATAAACCATTGATAAATACGTATTTATCATATGTATTTATCAGTTTAAATTTTATTTTTATTATTTTTTATTTTTTCCATCAATCAAAAAATTAAGAAATTAATTTTAAAAATTTTAAAAACGGAGCCAATCGGAAATTTGTATTGTCAATCAGAAATACAAATAAAAAAATATGTAATTTCGATTAAAATTTTATTATTTTTTTCCATTTCCTTTTTAATATATTTTCCTTTATTACCAATTTGCCCCAAAAGAAAAGAAAAGAAAAGTTTACAAATAAACCTTAAAAAATGTTACAATTAAGTCATGAGATTCCTTAGTCAAAATCTATAATCTATTTGTAACAAATTGTCATTATCGGATCTTTTATCACATCCAAACTCATGTCATTCAAAAATTGGGCGCTTACAGTTGCCCCCCTTTGTAGCTGTATGCTCGACAAATTGCAGAAAATCTAATAAGCACTCAATTTCATATTAGAGTGTAAGGATATTTACTTTTTTATTATAAAGTTTATTTATAAGATTGAATCATGTGATGGTATTTTCGTCATTCCACGATGTAGATTGTAAACTTTGGATAGGCGATATGCGATGCCTCAACTGTTGTGTAGCATCGGGCATGAAATGTTATGGAGCCAATGTTTGGCGTCAAGCTAAATGTGTTGTATAGTTGTTGTGCAACATCAAGAGAAAGGTGTTGTATAGTTGTTGTGCAACATTAAGTGAAAATGTGTTGTATAGCTGTTGTGCAGCGTCAAGCGAAAAGTGTTGTATAGTTGTTGTGTAGCATTAAGTGATTTAAACTGGATGTGCTATATAGATGTTGTGCAACGCCAAGCAAAATGTGATATGTGTGCTATATAATTGTTGTGCAGCAACAAGCGAGAGGTGATTTATAGCTATTGTGTAGCGTCCAGTGAAATATGTTATGTGTGCTATATAGCTGTCGTGCAACGTCAAGCGAATTAAATTGAATGTGCTTTTATAGCCAATGTGCAGTGTCAAAGGAAAAGTATTATATAGAGTTGTTGTGCATCGTTTAGTGAAATGTGTTATCAGTGTTTTTTAACTGCTATCCAGTGTCAAGCAAAAATGTATGCAAATGAATGAATTCAAAATTGAATTTTTTGAATTTTAAGTTAACTAATTTTTGAATTTTTACTGATCGATTATGAATCTGTGCTGACTGATTTCTAAATTAGTATTGACTGATAATTTAATAATTTTGATATTATTAAATTGCGTCCTTTCTGATGTTATTTTTTTAGGAATCATTAAGAATTAATTCTAAATAATGTTTAAGGAATAAATTGCAAGAAAAGTTGAGGACTTATTTATAACCAAACTTTGAAGGACTAAAGTGGATATTTGCTACTTTATATATATCACTTAATTTCTTCATTTCCTTTTCCTGATCGGTATTCTCATCTTTCCTTCTTATTTTGTTTAATTTTTTTTATTTTGATTTTTTAATTACTTGATCATTTAAAGTTCAATTTTTGATCCGTCAAATCCTATGGTTGACCCATCACAAGACCCAAGTGCTGGTACTTCCCCTTCATCAGATCTGTATATCAAGGCTGCACATTTTCCATAAAATAATTTGGAATTTTGTATTAGTGAAGCAATCCTCCCTTTGACCCGTTTGGAATTACATCGGTGTTCCAATGCTGGTGACGAGGTACGCTTTATATTTTTCATCGGAATTGCATCGGTATTCTTTAACTTTTCACTATGCTTTTATTGACTTTTTTTTTTACTTTAGATTTGGAGCATAGAGATCGGGCTGATAGGTTGTTTTAGTGCTGTTAGCCTTGATAGGAGGTTTCCATTGATGAGTAGATAGGGTTCTTCTCGCCTATCGAGCATTAGAGTTGGCCTTTAAACTTTTCAGGATCAGCTTAACTCTTTAGAGTGGCAATTGGTAAGAAAAGCACAATCATTAGTAATTCATAAACTATAAAAGTTAAATGAAACATATCTAATTGAAATTCTACATTGTAGATTAAGGCTGATTGGCTTGGAGCTGTTGAAGACATTTAGTGGTATCCTTTCATGATTGTTGTAATGAGACTCGAGACTATAAGAGTCTTATTTCCAGGGTATGGTTGTAAGATGTGGCATTTGGGTGAGCATATATATTACTGGCATACTAGACATTCTCATCGTCGCATTCCTCATCTTATACTTGTCTCGATGTTGCATAGCTCTGCTTTAACTAGTCAAGAGTTGAGAGAGGCTCTCTAGGGATTCAATACTTCATCTTTGCTAGAGTTTTCTCGTGATTACTACAGATACATTCAGGAGCACCTTTTGGAGCAGATTCCCACTAATCTATCTGAGGTATGCTCTTCATCATTCTCTCCTTTATTGATTCTTCTGCTATTGATTACTTTTGCTTTTTATAGCTTGAGGGAGTAGGCACTCCTATTGTTAATGTTATTATTGATGAGGCTATAGAGGTAGATATTAAGACTGAGATGACTGAACCTAAGCCTCAAGTCTAGCCTTTTGAGACTACCTAAGGTGAGGCTTCCACGAGTGCTACTCTCGATGATATCTCGTTATTGGATAAATCTATGTTATATTAGGCTCCTATAATTCAGGGTCCTATTGAGTATCAGATACATTTTGATGATATCACTCTTCCCACCCTCACTCCCTCAAATACTTCTCATGTGAGTATAATGGATTGTATACCTACATTTGACTGCAATGCTACTTATTGACGTTAGTTAAATTTACATTTCAGGTTCCCTAGACATAGGTAGAGTACTTGTATGGTCTTGTCTTATCTCAAAGATTATTTGCTATACAGGTTATAGACAATTGGTGAGTAAGTATTTTACAATAAATACGCAAATGTATGCATGATTCTAACTACTTTTGTAAAATAAAGCTATGTTAGTGGCGTAGAGCATAAGAATGAGGCACTTCACCAGTAGCTTGTAGACTTGAGTTTTGATCGCTTTAGTTTTAAAACCATGGATGCTAAAGCTTCTAACATAGCTCCTCAGACAGATGATTAGACCAGTGGATGGAGTCTGTGGCTTGATATTGGAGCTCGTAATTGAGTGCATTGCTGGACTATTTCTTTCTGCTTTTACTCTGGTTGTATGATGACAAACTTATCGGTGTACTTATGTTTTGTTGTTTCAACCTTTTAGGACTTTTGTATTGGTTCCTGTACTTTGGTGTGTTACCGAATGACTGTTTTTCCCCTTAATGAAATTACCAATTAACCCTTTTGAATTAAACTATAATTTAGTAAATAAATAAAATAAAATAAAGAAATAAGATAAAAAAAAGTGTAAAATAAATAAACGAAAAAAATAAATAATAACAAAAAAATTTAATGTCGATAAAAAAATCAATAATTATGATAAAAAAATTGTATTTCTGGTTAGAAATATGGAAATGTATATTTCTTATCAGATTTATGATTTTTCGATTGAAAAATCAATTTTTTATTTTTTATTATTTTATTTATTTATTTATTTTTCTCTACCTTATTTTTTTTTATTTTCATTCATTTACCAACTTTAATTTGATTCAAAAATAAAATCCTTATCCTGTTAAGATTCAGCTTTCTTCCTATATAAGGACTCAAAAGGTGCAATTTTTCTTTCATCCCTTCTTTTGTACACCTTCATCATAACTAAATCTTCTCTTCATCTGATCAAGAAGTTGCTAAGGTGCCTCAATGAAGATGATTGGAATCACCTCCTTCCTTTCCATATCAAATCTTTAAAGTATTTCCAACATCTTAATATACATAATAATCTTCTGCATGTTGCTGCTACTTTCTAAGACTCTAAAGACCATGTGTTCATATTAAACAGTTAAGAACTATGCCCTTTGATTAAGGAATTTGTTGCAATTTTAGGTTATTCTCTTGATTCGACTACTGTGATTACAACCCCCAAACTCGATTTGCAATTTCCTAGCAAGTTGGTTGCACTATTTGATATGCCCTCAAATGACATCTATCTTTATGCACATAATCTTGATACCATTAGTCTACTTTCTTTAATAACTGCTTGTGAGAATAATGACAAGAACAGTATTGCCTGGATCAAGGCAATTTCCTTCTGTCTCTATGCTCAGTTTTTGATGGTTTCTTCTCATGGGCATGCTGACACAAGGATTATTTGCATTTTAGAGTAAGAAGAGATTGGAGCTAACCCCATGCCTGTTATTCTTACAGAAACTATCATTGGGTTAGATAATTTCAAGGCTAATTTCAAGGCCTAAAATTATCTTTTAAGAAATTTGCTTCTTCTTCAGATATGGAACCAAAATCTATCTTTTATTTATTTGTATTATTTTTTATTCCTTTACTTTTGCCTAAGCCACCCTTATGGGGTTTTTGACTTAGTAGGCTTGCCCTAACTTTTGCTTAAGCTGCCCTTGCATGTTTTCAACTTTGAGGGCTTATTTTATTTTTCTTTATTTTTCCTTTTCTTTTCTTTTTCAGATTTTATCACAAGAGTAGCTAAGTTTGCTTACTACTCCTACTAATCCTTTGACTTATCAGCCTTATCAATTACAATCCCGATCTTTGAAGATAAAGGATAAGTATATTGTAGACAACTGGGTAAACTGGCTGAAAGGTGTTGCAAATACTGATAACATGAACTTGTCCTTAGTGGAAATTGAAGTTTATAACTATCAACCTGTATAATCATTGTGTTTCTCTTCTTAGGCTACATACTTCAACTTTCTTTTCTCCTTCATGCCTTTGCTGTCAGTATGAACGCCTTTAGTTCATTGTTACTGTTACTATTGACTTGGAAGACTTTCCTTTAAGATAGGACTTCTTAGATAAAGTGAAGAGCTTATGGCCTCAAAGAACTCTTGAGCAAAATATGAACTTAGATGCCGATGATAGCTACAAGTCTTGGGTTGTGATGCAGGTTATAGAGCCATCTAGATTCTCTAGATACAAAAGGACTCAAGCACTACAAAGTGAATCTTAAAAGAAGGAAAGCAAATTATAGTTAAAATAGTGATCTTATAGCTCTAATTTTTAGGCTTTATGATTTATTTTTCCTTTTAAGTTTTTATGCAGCATAATAAAGATAGAATATGCAAAATTTGAATAGTTTTTCAAATTCAATTTCATTCATTCACTAGGGCCAAAATGAGTACATTTGTTACATAACATGACATAACTCCTGTTATTTGCTAGTCCTTTCAAATTTTCTAACTGAATATCTTTCTCTCACTCTTTATTTCCCTAATTTTTGTCTGACTAGCACTTTTCAGGCTTTCTAATTAGCGGGATCCTCTTTTTTATTATTTTCCCTAATTTTTTCCTACCAGCCTATGATCACTAGCAATAGGATCCGTGCATTTATCGAGGCACACAGGCTAATGGCGACCATCTGCTGGCTTTGTTATTGTTTATATAAGGGTCTGCTTGAATAGGCCTTGTAGAATGGAGTCGCCACTCGATCTGAATCGGGAGAAAGTGAATTAAAAATCCACTTCCTTAACCAAAGAATCCGAGTTCGGGGGATAGGAGTTACTTATCCTATTTTTTATCATACATGCTACTTACTTATTCACTACTTCACCATAATTTCATTTTTATGATGCATTTACCACACTTAATCATTAGTTGGTTTAAGTTGGAAATTGAAAGCACAAGATAATTGGATAGATGAGCATACATCACGTAATAAGCAAATAAACAAGCATTTACCAATCAAACGAGTGATCATGTGAGTAAGTAAGCAAGTAGCACACAAGCACGCAATAAATAATTGAAATAAGCAAATAAATGAGCAAAATAAAAATGGGCAAAGGGATTAAGGATTACAACCCGAGAAAAAGCCTATTATAATAAATACATCCAAAATAGAAAATAAAGGGGAATCGGGGTTAAGGATTACATTGCTTCAAAAAAAGCCTATTCTATTAATTATATCAAAATGGAAAAAAGAAATAAAAATTCTATTCTAATAATCCTGCAAAACAAAGGTTAGTCTTCATGCACATGCATGCACACATCACATTTAGGGCAATTCTAAACATTTCATGTATCTATAATTGAAATAATAAATAATAACAAAAGTAATTAAGCAAATAAACAAACAAGGGTATGCATGATGCAAGATTTTGGATTTAGGTATTTTGGTGTGAAGTCGACATTTTTATTATGGGAATAGGATTTTTATGAGTAAAACATTAGGAAATTAAGATGAGAAAATAAAATAATGAAAATGATAAAGATACTATTCTCACAAAAATGTTAACTTTATGATAAAAATAATAAATTTATCAAAGAAAACAATAAAAATAACAAGGATAATAAACATGCAAAAGAAATAATAGCAATGCAAGAGAAATAATAAAAGGGATGATAAAAATATTATTTCTAACATAAAGATGAGAATTTTATGATAAGAATAATAAATTTATCAAAAGGATAACGAAAATAGCAAAAATGCAATTAATGTAATAAAGATAATAAGATGCAGAATTAAAAATAATTAAAGTGAAAAAAAATCATCTCTACCATAAAAATATCCACATTATGATAAAAATGACAATTTTACTTAAAAAGGGCAAAAAAGCAACAAAAATTACAAAAATGTAATGAAAATTAATAAAAATGCAGAAATATTAATGTAAATAAATACAAGTACATGAATGAATAAATTCAAATCATAAAGATGATAATTTTACCATAACAATGTGAACTTTATGATAAAAATACCAACTTTATCATCAATGGCATAAATATAGCCAAAATAGCAAAAATGCAATAAAAATTATAAAAATGTAGAAATAAATATGTAAATAAATAAATTGACAAAAATAAAATAATGAAAATGGTAAAGGTGACATTTTTACCATAAAAATGTAAACTTTATAATAAAAATGCTAAATTTACCATAAATAGCTTAAAAGCAATAAAAATTGCAAAAAAGCAATAAAAATAATTAAAATGATGGAAAATAAATAATTTAAAATGATAAAGGTGATATTTTTACCATAAAAATATGAACTTTATGATTTTATGATAAAAATACCAAATTAACCATAAAGGGGATAAAAATTATAAAAATTGCTAAAATGCAATAAAACCAACAAAAGTGCAGAAATAAATATGTAAATAAATAAAAATGGCAGAAACATATAAATGAAATAATAAAGATGACATTTTTACCATAAAAATATGAATTTTATGATAAAAATGCCAAATTTACTATAAAAGGCATAAATGCAATAAAAATTGTAAAAATGCC
>CATIWM010026692.1:0-17036 GCA_949671775.1 Mallotus repandus | reverse complement strand
TGTCTACCATGAACGCACAAAGCACATAGAGGTTGATTGTCACTCTATCCGGGAGGCCTATGATCATCAAGTTATCACTCTCCCACATATCTCCACTGCTCTACAAATTGCAGATATTTTTACCAAATCCATGACACGTCAGCGACACAACTTTCTTGTTAGCAAATTGATGCTTGTTGACTTACCAGCATCAATTTGAGGGGGGATGTCAAAAGAATTAGTTGGTTACAGGCTGTATAGTCAGAATACATTCTAACAATCAGATTGTTACAGTCTGACAAGCAGTTACAGTTTGTATAGTCAAAATATATTCTGACAATCAGATTATTACAGTCTGACAAGCAGACCCAGTCATATATGATTCTGCTGTACTCTGACAATCAGATCTGCATTATGACAATCAGACCTGCATTATGACAATCAGATCTGCATTATGACAATCAGACCTGTAATTAATATAGTGTCTCAACCATACTAATTAATGTAGTGTCTCCTAGAACTTGTATATAAATATGTTTATACACTGAATGAAAAATTAAGCTTCTATCTTTCAAGTTTTCTATTATGTTTTGTCATAATTATCAATAACTTTCCCCTTCTTAACTACCTTAACATCCATAGCCTCCCCATCAACAGATGTACCCTTGCATATTTTATGCAAAGTTGTTTTAATAACAATGTTTGTGAGCACCTGTTTTCATTAACTCCTTTTTCAAAGACCTGCCTAATTTTCTGAAGTGTCTTAAAAATCGTATGCCACCAACTTGCAGCGTAGCTTCAGTTCCACACTCACTTATGGAATCAACCTGCTCAGAAGAATTAGAAGACGTTTCCAAAACCATTCCTGGCAGAACACCTTAATGCTTTCCATGTTCAACATTCGTCACAGAACTTCCATGTACTTTTCTAGAAATCTAAACAGCTCCAATCTATCCCATAAAGGCCATAGAAGGTGAAAAGGAGTGCAAAGTTCCATGTCCCACTTAGAAACAACACTGTTGTCATAAAACTATTGCATATGGGAGAGGCACGTAGCATGGGGACATAATGCAACTCTTTAACATCAATGTCCTCTGGCTTATTGTCGCATTCATCTTCAATATGTACAAGACAGCCACACCAATAGCAGAAATTTGGCAATTTCTCATAGCGGAAAAAAACCCAAACACGCTCTCCTTTATTATTACGGACCATGGTACCACATTTTAAAGGCATCATGACATTCACATACACTCAAACCCTAATGAATTTTCCCTAGGAATCCACGTTTGCTTCATGAACATCCACAACCTCTCTGATTTTACTCCCAACCCTAATAATTGATTCTTTACCACACCATTCAACGAAAGATTACAAATGCACACCCAAAATAAATAGTGAGTTAGAGTTACATCTAAAGGTTGGACATCATCATCAAGTTCACCAAACACAATTAGTTGCCTGTCATAATGCCAGGGACACTCGTAAAATATGTGGTTTATCTATTTTGGATTCAAATTTTTAGACAAACATGCTTCAGCCAATCTCCCCTAGCTTGAATCCACGGAACAATCTCCACAATCTCTAAGCTCCTATCAACGCACCAGATATAACCTTCAGATTGAAGGGCTTCCCAGTTAATAGACGACCAACCAAACAATTATCATGTGTGGGATTAAAAGTACCAGATATCTCCAAATCTACATCATCTTCATCTCTTGTAACCGAAAACTTTTGCCATAGCACTTCCAACTCTGAGTCATAAGAATCACTCTAGATAAAATCAGAAATGAAAACTACATATGAGAAACAAACTCTACAGAAGAAATAAAACCCTAACAAAATAGGAAAACCCTAATTTCATAGAGAGAAAACTCCACTTTAGAGAAAACTCTTAAAATTTCACATAAAGTTTTATATTATTATATTTTTAAAATTCATTAATAACTCAATTTGACAAAAACTATAATCCTACCACAAATATTTCCTTAAATTTCTTTCTTTTCTCTCTTTCTACGTCTTCCATTCTTTTTGGCTTGTTTTCTCAACTTTTTCTTTTATATCTCTTACTATATTTATTTTTTAGGTAATGCTCTATATATATATATATAGAGAGAGAGAGAGAGAGAGAAAGAGAGAGAGATTTACTCTAAATGTTATTGCAGATAAAATAAATTGATTAAGAGTTTTTTTACCAAACATATAGTATAACATTTCCAATATATTATTATCAGCATTATCAGTCTCAGGTAGGGCTACATGGACATAAAGAAAGAGAACAACCAAGAAACGAAAAATAAATGCTGATCAACTTTAAATTAAAAGAACAGTTGGAGTAGGCATCATATGCCCATCCAAACAATTTCTTAAGAGAACTAAATGATGATCAAGTTTAAATTTCAAGAACAGTCTATTCATATTGATCATAAGACATGCTATAAGTAGAAACAGTGAAAAAAATTTACACCAGGATCAGCCTCTCTTTCTCGCTCCCAACATTTTTCCCTTCTCCTTCAAACTAAATAAGTATGTCATTGAATATGGCAGTGACGTGCTGCAAACACTATGACTTCCTATCAAGCTTTGATATAATGTACTTATGCTTACCTTAGATCTTGCAGGCAAGCTAAGTAATACACATCCATGGAAATTGTTTAGGTAGGTGTGGGCAAAGGATGCACCTAAACAAATCTGTTTAAGCAAGCACCTGGGCTAAAATATTCCTTCAAGAATATTTTCATATTCCACAGGTACTGAGGTTAAGATTTTAATTGTTTTGATAATGCACACTTAATCTTTTGCACGATTATCATTGTATAGGTTAAACTAAAAACTACTACCAGAGAACAAATGAGGGAAATACTTGGCTTCCTATATCTCCACAACAATCCAGATGTGTCCACTGTAATTGAAGCAAACCCTTCTCGCGATTGTCGTCGCCTGCACATCAAAATATGTAAAGAAAGACATGTATGAGAGGAAGGAGACAATAATACATGCTGCTGAACGGAAATAGAACAGTTGCTTCCAGCAGATTTGATTTAGTTCCTTGTGTAAGGAATTATTGCTAATCTTCAAGGATCAGTTTCATGACATGAGTACCACGAATTGTTACTAGCACTACTCATAAAGGAGATTCATAAGTAACAGAAATAAACCCTGGAATGAGATCTCAGAATCAGGACTTCAAATTGTACCTCAATACTGTTCATTCTAAGAAAATATCACAGCTCGTAAAGCATTTCAACAATTTTCTCGATAAACTGTTTTAGACCAAACCTACCGATTGCATATCTGGCTTGTAGTCTCTCTATGTATAGGCCTCATGATAATAATAAAAAAAGGGGGGGGCAATCCCTGAACTCTAGCACTTGTTTCTGTTTCTTGTGATTAAAAATATTTCCTTGTTTTGTGCCCATTTCATTTTTCCCCTCAATTCTGCTGCATTCACAAGCTTGAATGCAGCAAATAACGATATTACAATAATTTGACAATCCCAGTTTTATTAATTTCCAAAAAAAAAAACAATCCCAGTTTTATTTCTTTCCAAATTTCAAATTTTCTTTTCTCTTGACATTGTCTAAATTTCATAATATTAGCTTTGTAATGTTATATTGACGCTAATTGCTAAGATGGAGTGTTGTTAATCAAATTATTATTTTATTACCCGTCATTAACTGGAGCTAAAGCAGCACTAAGTAGAAGAAGCTCCAGTACCAGAGTTAGTTCAGGTAGTCAATAGCAGCATTTTCATAAAGGGTCAAATTATTACTGGATTTAGCAAAAGCAAAGCTTGATCTACAAGTGGGAACAAATTTCAGAATGCACGTCCAACCATGTTTAACATCATGCATAAGGCACATAACTCAGGATCTTCTTTCCATACAGTATTGTACTATGTAGCATGGAAATCGAATTTGAAAAATATAGAAAATGAAAATGTGGAAAAACAGCATTTTTAATTAAAAAACACATTTCAAACAAGGCATATCAGCATTCTAATATCATTCCAAATTTTGAGATAAGGGACTAGCCATGTTGGAAAAAATAAATAAATAAAAAAATAAAGAGGCTATGCTACCAGCATACTATAAATGCCAACAGTTCAAAAGCCAGCAGTTGAAATAAATTCGCAAACAACATGAAATCAAAACACACAGAGAGAGACAGAGAATAAATGACAAAGGAAGAGGATCTGTAGGTGATTTATTTGGGTGATGAATTCAGCCTTGACAATTCAATAGCTTAACAGCCAGTTAGAAGTTTGGATTTTGGAGAAGAAGATGAATACCAAGCATATATATATATATATATTATAAATCAGAGGGAATGGGTTTCGTAACTCTTCCTCTTCTTTCATTTCTAAAGGATAAATTAGACGAATTATTATTAGAATATTTGAACATAGAGAGTGGCTTTTGGTGTACAGATACACCACTGTGTATCGGGGTTGCTTTTTTCTTTTAATTTAAAGAAATGCATTTTGAATACCGAATTGAAGATGGATTTTAGCATTTCATTCCCAAAAAGTTTCATCGAAATTTCTGTGCATCGCAGGTCTCCTGTGCCATTGGATCAATGGCAATTTGCACAAGTTCAATCTGAAGACAGATTTACTTATGCTTCAGACCAAAGAAAAGAAGAAGAAAAAACCTACCGAGCCGGTCAAAGTCATCGTCTTAATTATCTTAAAATAGTAATTCATGGATGCATCATAAACCAAACAAATTTTGATAGTATTGCACATGAAAAGTGAAAGAAGTTACTGAAATATACCCCAAGAACTCTCTGATTGAGGTCCAAAGAGATGCAATCGATTTGATCCTTGAATCTCTAGTCCTATTTTCATCAACTTCGCTTTTGGATGTCCCTGGAAAGGTGCAGTCATACGCATGTAAGAACATAATCCACAACCCATAAAACCTCCAACACTATGACCCACTAAGAAGCACGAAAATGGACACAAGAAAAGAATATTTTCTCATACCGTGCATTGACCTTTGATTTAATCTTGGTTCAAGAACATTCAAATATAAAATTGAATTGTGAAAGAACCTATGAAGTAGATAAAGATACTGGCTAAATATCCACAATATCCAAAGTTGAGCATGAATTTAATTGTGCTGTGATGAGTTACAAACCAGGCTATTTTAAAATGAGGAATGAAAGTTTTCTTAGTGTAAATGAAGCTTGAAATGGAGTCTAAGCTCAAAACAGTAAATCACAGAAAAGATCACTTCATATATGATCTGTGTACAAGATCACAAGCATCAATGAACATATAGCTTCATAACTTGTGTATTATGAAAAATCATGATGCATATTCTTGGTTTGAACTCAATTTGAGATATTAACTCTTTTATTTGGCTATTGTTTGACCAATGAATGAGCTGCTTTGTGAAAGCAATAAAAGAATGCGGGCGTTTAAATGGGGGAAAAAGTAAATGAGCATTGAAAATGAAGGATCTAAAAAAAATGAAGAGAGAAAATAAAATGTACAGGATGGATTACAATGGAGTCCTATCTTTTGTTTAAAACATCATGATTCAAACCTTAAACAATTTAAGAATTAGTCCTAACTCTAGCAACATTTTCTATATTTAGGTTCTTTGTAAATTCACCATAAATCTTGCTGTGAAGTTGAAAGAAAAGCCTAGTCAAAAATGGCAACAACTAGTGCACTAACTACAGTTGAAAAATTTTGAAATTAGGACCAGACTTGAAGTTCACCCAAAGTTCTCTTATATATGGTTAATTCATTTCAGAAAAACCAATATTGAATAATAAATTATTGCATATATAATCAAAACAGCAACAAAAATTTCAGACTAAAAACAGTTGATAGAAATTTTCTTTAAAAAAGTGGTAAAGTAAAATTTTAAATTGTTTAGGCTCAACAACCTCATCAAATAACATACAAATTTTATTTCAGGAAAAATATCCTCTTATGGAATGAGCAGAATGGCTCTATATTTCAGGCCACATGTTAACTCAACTGTGCATGTCAACAGATGCCAACAAACAAACACAGCACATTTTCTTATTTTTGACATCCACATGAATCTGACTCGCAGCTAAAGCTATATTCATGATAACAATAATGACAAATCATCAAACCATAAACACACAAGCCAAGTACAAAAACAACAAGAGCATTTATGAGATGCAGAAAGGATACAAGTATGGAAAAGTATGAAGTATCCATGATTCAAAGTGAATCACAAATTATTTCAGGAAACAGCAATACCAAAGCTGTCAGTAGGAGCTTCATGGGGTTTGCTGTGAGTGAGCGAAGCCAATTCCTCAACAAGTGCTCGTTCCTTGTCACTGCCACCATTGTTTTAAACACATTAAATGAACAATTTTATGACCTAAGAATAAGAAATGATCATGATAACTAAACTACCAATAAACAACAACAAAAAAATTTATTATAGCATATTTTCAAGTAGGTGATATATATTGGAACATAGTATGTAAAAAATTCTCTATAATGTTCAAAATTTCTTCCAACATTTGCCTCTAAAAAATCATTTTTGTCCTTAAAAACACTTGAGTCCCTGCTGTTTCAAAATTAGCAAATTTATTGTTATTGTAGGAAGATGTGGATTGTTCCACAGCAGGTAAAGAAGATTAATATAAAGGGTTTATTCCACAGCAGGTAAAGAAGATTAATATAAAGGGTTTATTATATAATGCAAAAAACCCAAGCCTGATATGTAGACTTCGTGGAGTTTTTCACAGTTGTGAAATCAGCCATGGATAAGTGTACATTTGAGAAACTGAGGTGTTTTACAATGTGATACAATGAGGGACTAAAACATATATGAAGTCACCATTCCAAGGATTAAGGTGTAGTTCAAATAAAATACCAGGAACTAAAGCATAATGCAAATTTTAAAGGTTTATGACCAGAGGACCAAAATATGCAGTTGCTGACAGACATCAAAGAGTAAATTTGCTAACATTGAAATGGTATGGATTCAAGTATTTTTAAGCTCTAACCTCAAGGGGTTATTTTGTACTTAACCCCTAAAAACAACATCCTTTGCCATTAAACACTGAACCAATCAGCTGTTATTAATTGGATATATAGTCTGTATGACAAGAGAGAAATTCTGACAAGACATCCAATCATCAATTCTTTTCAACTTCCGAATTCATTTCAGCGAGTCCAATACTGAATGTGAAAGAAATTCAAGATTCTTTTAATGAACTGTTTGAACAACATAGCCAGGAAAAATTGAATCAAAATCGAAATGAAATTTGTGCTCCCATGAATTTTAGGAAAATGTTTCCCAGAAAATGTTTGGCATACCCAGCAAAATTAGTCACTGAAAACATTTTGTTGTGTTGTCTAAAGGGAAAACTAAGACATTTTGAAAAGTGAATTCCTCTTTTGAATAGAGGAAGTCTTTTTCTGAACCTATAAGACATTATAAAAAGGAAAAGAAACTGTACTTAACATATATGTTAGTATATTAACTGCAGGGATCAGCAGCAGTAACTTCATTACTAGTGGCAGCCACCAGAATATTTTCAATTTTTTATTTTCTAATTTTAATTTTTATTTAGTTACAGATTAGAAATACTAAGGTTTAATAAGTTTGAAATACTTTTTGACTTATATTTTTAAGATAAATCAAACACAAGAAAATGAATTACCAATATTTAACAATACAATGGAAAATTAACTTACTTTCCTGTAAATTATTTTCTAAAAATATTTTCCGAAAACAATGCTTTTCAGTAACAAAAAGAGCCATAATCCAAATTAATTGAAGTTGACTGACATTCTTCCAACTGTTCAGAAAAATCTTGGGGCGCTAACTCTTTCTTTATCATTTCCATCATAAAATCCTAGTTCTGCCCTTGTTTTTCTTTGCTTTTTCAACTTCAATTTGCTGAACCATCCTCAACGATATGCAGGTTCAAATAATCTAACCATGTCCCAACTTTTCCTCAATTTATGCCACTTAAGCCTTTCTATGAAAGACTACTGTTTCTTGTTCGGTGCAAAATTGCAAACTTGCATATCGACATGTCCAAATTAACACTCTCATTTTCTCTATAACCTTCTGCACATTTTAATTCTTCATTCATCATGCTTTAAACTTGTAGACATTTTAATTTTTCATCCATGAACCTTCTTACTTCCACCATTTTTTTTCATGAAGCATATGTATTTGAAATATATGTTTAACAAAACCCCTAACCTATGTTGCACAGATACTTCAATTAGAAGCTATTTTCCTGTATCTGTATCCCCGTTTCCCCATATCCGTACTACCTAAACACTTTAATTTAGAAGGCAAACACTTTAATCAAGCCGTTTCCCCGTATCCGTATCCTTTTTTTGCTGTCTAGCCCATATGCATAATATTACAAATGAAAAATCAAACATTTGAACTTTTTCTTGCTTGAGAAGACAGTAAACACTGATTTTGAACAGCTATTGCATTTAATTTTCGACATAATATCTCATAAAAATTTGATCCACATTCTATGAACCTTACTTTAAATTTCTGAAGGGCCAACCATCAAACCAAATGGCTCAGCATACCAATTCTATTGGTAACAATACAGACCAACCACAACCGTCAACCAGAAAATGACCTGATTTTTTAACAACTAGTATGGTCTGAGCTTATGACCCTGTCATAAGAGATGCAATTGAACCTACTGTTTAAAAAAAAATTAAGAGCTCATTTGAGAATCTCATTTTAAAAAAAAAATACAGCTCCGAAGAGAGAACTCTACAATATTGAGTTTTAGGAACTCAAGATTCTGCTTAGTTGTATTAAGAAACTTCCACTTAAATACAACACCAGATAGAAACACTAGAACTTAATATCTACCAAAAATCATGAAGAAATTACTACCCCTACATAAACTAGATAAAATTGAACACAGATTAAATAAAAAATATCTTCTCCGAATAAACTAGTTTCTATTTTGCCCATACATAAACTAGACAGATTAAATTAAAAATATCTTCTCAGAATAAACTACTGTTCTATTTTGCATGACTTGGAAAAGCCTAGATACCTTTGATTGTGTGCATAACAGAATTTAAAGGCCAAAACTAAATAAAACATTTACAAAACCAAGCAAAAAATTCTTTTCTGCAATGAAGCTATCTTAAGAAAAGGTCCAGCCATGGATTTAAATAACAGTAACGGCTGTGATAATGGTTACGACCTTGTGTAACAAGAGCAGGCTTGTAATACGTAGAATTAATAAACTTTGAAAGGTCACTAGAATTAAGAAATACAACTATCTAATGAGCATCATTTCATAAAAAAAAAGGACATTTTGTCCATTGTTTTAAGTAAGCATTACAACACACAAGTTTAAGGGATTACGTAATTAACATAGTATCACCACCAAAAAAGAGGAGTGTCTGAGAGGGTCTTGAATCTCTTCTTAGCCTTGACCTTTGATCTAAATATTCTGGTGCACCAAAAATACTTCGAAAATATTTGATAATTTTGTGGATATTGGTAAATCTACTTAATTAGCATGTCATATTTATAGGTCTATGTAAAAAAAGGTATAAATTACCTTTCTAAGGGTATAATTTGCAATTATAAAACCAAAATTAAGCAAAAAGAAGAGAGTGACATAAAAATTTACTTCCTTGAGAAATTTGATATATTCCTTTAATCTCTCAATCAAGCAACTTTAAACTTCTAAAAACGTAAAACATCTTAAATTTGGAAGGGAGGAGAGGAATCTGTTGAAATAATGGTTATTTGGTACCAAAAATTTGGAAGCACTGTCGCATAATGGTTGTCACTGTTACATAACAGCCGTTATAGATACAAATTTTAAATATCCATTAAGAAAGGGGAACAACAAAAATGGGGAGGTCATTTTCCATTTAAAACCATGGGCTTACTGACTGCACATAGGAAATGACTTATCCCCTATCAAACTTTTCCAATTCTTTAAGCACCGGGCCCTCATTTTCTTTCTATATGTGAAAATGAAAGTGCTTGAAACAATTATGCATCCAAAGGAGTTGTCAACTTTATTTGAATCACATAAAAAAACTAAACTAGTTTACTCAAAATGCATGGTACCAGCACATCGAACATTTACAATGCTTTTATATGAATGTAATCAAATTGATGCTGATGGTAAATTGTAATTTGGTTTTAATATGTACTTGTCCAACTCTGAAGTAATTGCCATATGAAATTCATAGGCATCTCATACATGACCTTAGGCAGTGGTCGTTAACATTTTCTTTTTATAGAGAAAGAATAGGATATAAGTGAGATATATGTACTCACACAAGAAATAGGAAACTAAAACTACCAACAAAATTCAAATGTTCTTCAGAATGCAGCAATAAAAACCAAATGAAGAATTAGAAAACTTCACTTGCATAGAATGTTGTACTATAAATTATACAATAAGCATAAAATGACATGCATGAAAAGCGTGTTATAACCCAAATTTCTTTTAACTAATAACATGCATGCAAAGAGTATTCTAATCCAAATTTCTTTTAACTTCTTGTTCTTATCCTCTTGCTTCCATCTGGAATAAAAAAAATTCAAGTTATTTAAGCATCTGTTGATATGACAATGTCAATATATCACAATCATTGGTCAAATTTTTGAAAGGAGAGAGCAAAACATGTTCTGAAGTTATCGGTACAACTAAAGATAATTCTATGGTTGACAATACCAAAGATGACCACTTTTAGAAGTGAAATAATTCTAAAAGTATATGTGAACTTCCACAACATTTTTCCATGCATCAAGACCTGTTCAAGGGACAGGTTATCAACCTCACGCTCATAATTCTACCTGGGATTGGGTAGCCTTTTTCCTATCAGGCTCAGCCCAAATTCAAGAAAGCCTGCATAATTTTTTACCAGGCTTGGGAATGCACTTTAGTTGAGGCGGGCTTGGAAACACACTCAAAATTATAAAATACAAATAAAAACATATGTTTCTACGTGGACCAGGCTTCTTCAAAATGATAAGCGCTGATATTAAGGCTTAATAGGGCTATCCATTGTATGAAGCAACAATTGCAAAATAATTAAAATTTAAATTTGTTGAAATGAGAAGAAAAATACAATAACCATTCAAATTTGATGCACGTCACTATCCTCAGAACAAAAATAAAAAATAGAAAAGGTGGCTAGAACATTCAGACCTGATATCCTTAGGGATCAGAACATTCACAATGAAATGATGATCACCTCGAACAAATGGCTTATTTATGTCCGGAACCCCCATCTGTGACAATTTAACTGTGCCTCCAGGTTGAATACCAGAAGGAATTTGAAGATCTTTTAAACCTTCAGCAGTCTCTACCTGACAGCATTTAAAATGTTATCTCAAAGAAATTCCAGACAATGAAATGGCATTGCCATTGTGTAATGTCATTACACCAACTCTAATGTATCAATACATCCCACAGTTCAAATGAAAATACAGAATAAATACTAACCAGCTGAAGAAAAACTCATGACATTAAACAAGGAAAAGAGATCCACAGAGAAAGTGCATGTAAAATTTAGTATATTGATAACCATGTTGTCTGGTTATTATACACCATTTCAGATGAAAACATTTGATTTGTTCCCATAGTATTCTCTTGGCATGCAATCATGCTCTTTGCAAGCAACCCAATTCTACAGAAAATTTCAACATTTGATCGTCTATGATTTTACTGCTACCAGAAGAATGAGCTACATTCCAAATTAAGAGAGCTATATATTTCCTGAAATTGAACAGCAAAGTAATTGCACATAGTGACAATTCAACATCATTAAGATTTGATATCAATGATGGATAGCTGAAATTAAGCTGGTGTGGCCTAGTATAACAAGGCAAGCCACTGGTGTTCGTGTTTTGTGTTTAGCTCATTATTAGATTGGGTAGTCTTCTCCAGTAGTTTGAGATATTTCGACATGGAATTTCTTTTTAGTAGCACTCACATCACTAAAAACAGGAGACCGGAACCTGATCCCTTCCGATTAAATAGCATCCAGTTCTAATAGCATCCCCACAACCGGTGCTGATGTTCCTTCTTTAGCCCAGGATCTTTGCCTTAGGATGGAAGGTCAACAGTGATAGTGAAAATTTATATTGTTCATCTTTAAGCAGATTCGCGTAGCTAAGTCATTTGAGGGGTAAATCCACCAGAGACAAACTTCAACATGTGAAACAGATGAGTTCAAGCTTGTCTGAAAGATGATCAAACTGTGTTGGCCCAAACAGCTGAGAACATCTCAGGTCAGTTCATTTACAACCCCTAAACAAGCTTCAGCAAAAAGTAGTACAATTTTCCCTTTATGACTTTAAAGAGGCATCTCGTTTGGATCCAAGGAATAAACTAAAAAATAAATTGAAATACTGGCCTCTTGCACAGTTATCTAGATACCACAGGTCACAGATTCTAATTCCTGAAAATGCTAGATGAGGTGAAACAATGAAAAAATAGGGAAAAGATCTCAACAAAATTTCTATGGTATAATCTCAAAACAAATAACCTTACAAATCCTTTTTAACTGTGACTTCTTGGAAAAGCTTCCATGAGATCAGAACCTTTACCTAAACCCCTCAAAGGCTGCATATTGATTCCCGAATCTTCCTACAAGATGACTACTAATCCAGAAAGGATGAGATTGTATTCGCTATGATCTTAAATTGTATCCTAATCAACCGATAAAGGCAGAGTCTGAAATCCATAGCCATTGCATCCTCTCAATTAGTTTACCAAATATTTCAATTTTGTAGTAGGGTATAGAAAGCTTCCATCTAATCTTTCTTCTAACAATACCTATAATCTCGATTCATATGCAGTCCAATTAGGTCATTAGGATTCCAATGCCTATCCAAGAAAATAATTCAACAGGTATGTATTTCTTTTAGTCAAACACTTCTTCATGGAATTATGGCATTGGATAATGATTTTCCCAACGGTAACTAAAAGATCCAGAACCAAGAGGAGCCAACTCTATTGGTCACCATTGTTTACAGTTGAACTGTCAAGAAGGAATACTAGTTTCTTACACAGTGACCTCTTATATATCCAGTAAATAGGAAAGGTTTTTCTAATGCTTCATACTGGAGGGATTCCTAAAAAATAAGAGAGTATCGCACCATGTCATAAAAAAAAATCTTGTTTTATTGTGACAGTAAAAACATAACAAGGTCGACACTTGAAAACATTGTCAAGCAGGAAATCTATATTATATCCAATGTTTCCAGGAATTTGATCAATGACTTATACAAGAAAATACGATTTACCTTGACTACAGTCCCCAGTATTGCCTGAGTATAATCAATGCTGATCTTAGAGTAAAGATTGAGGCCATCCCTCCAAATTCCATGCTTCTCATGGATATGCAGAGTTAAATACAGATCACCAGCAATGCCTCTGTCAAAAAGAGAGATGAAATTCAACCAATTTTCCAAGACCTGTCCATAAGATGATGTTCAGCTCATGGCTATGTATATGCAAGCAAAATATTAGTTGTACTAGTCTTTTCTCTTTCACAAGTGCACAGAATAGAAAGGAATTTCTTTCTTGATTAATCGGAATTAGTGAATGTTGTAGATTTGATTCATCATGGAAAAAAATTATAGTGTCTAGTCTTAATGGAAATGGTAACACCGATACCTTCCAATTTCCGTGTAACATACCCTGGGGACCAATAAGTACTCTACCTAGGTTCAAATTCTACAAGGGAAAAAAAATTAAACAGAAAAAGAAATACTATGGACTAGTTATTCATAACAATTTTTAAAGCACAAAAATTGATTTTGGATTTGGAGCAAGCAATCATTCTGCCTCTTAGCTGGAAAAGCATTGGAAGAGGTAGCAATTCTCTATAAGAGGTAGAAATTCTCCATAAGAATTTCAAATTGAATACTGTTAAGAAGAAAATTATATATATATATATATATATAAAGAAGTATCAGTATAACTATATCTCATTTCAATTGATTAAGCAGTGAAATTCAATACATGGTAGAACCAACCATGAAAAGGTTAAAAACAATATAAAATTGGAATCTAGATAATTGATTTAGTCAATCATTTTCTGGTTCGCATTGTCATTTTCCTTTTTGGAAGAAAAAAAAAAAGCCAAGGGCTCGGTGCACAGATGCTTCAATCCCTCATAACAATGAGCCTCTACAACATAGACATGACAATATGAAGAGCCATATGTCAGACTGATGCATCATATTGTCAAACTGGCATGCTTTATAGTAAATCAACCTTTGAAACAATAATAAAAGCCCCCTAAAAACTTATTACAATTAAAATCAACAGTGCGGCTGTTAAACCACGATAACTTATTTTTGTTCTATGTTCTTTTTTCCTTTCTTCCATATTAATCTTTACTGTTAGTGACAAAAATTGAAATAAGTACGTGTAAATCAAAAAATCTGCATCCAAGCTTTAGATACTCATATGAAAAAATTACAGAAGTAAAAGTTAATGGACATAAAATCTCTATTCAATCACTCTGTCACGCACCTTTTCTTGTCAAAATTACCCTCTCCTTGAACTTGCATCATAGCTCCATTACTGATACCAGGTGGAATCACCACTTTCATGCTCCGTTTCGAACTTACACTACCATTGCCGCCACAGTTTTGGCAGTGATCAGTAATCATCTTTCCATCTCCATTGCATTTTGTGCAAGTAGATACCTGCAGGCCAAACAAAATCCATACAGCACATGTTAATCATGCAGTGGTGATATGCTGAATTCAGAAAATCCTGTTGGATTTGGTAATCTGGCTGTACTGCTGATCAGTTTAAGCATTATGAAATAATTCAACAAATACTCCGTAATTTCTTCTTTTTTTTTCTGAAACTCCTAAACCAAGATGCATCTCCTGAGTTACATGATTTCAAGATCAAGAAACTCAGAGATTCAATCGTTCTTTTTTTCTGCTAAAACCTAATGTAAGATGTGCATCTCTAAGGTGATATATTCCAGGATTAAGATGGGAAAAATATAAGCCATCAGCTCTAATTTAGTCATAATTTCACTCCAATGCCTCCATCATGTAGTCCCTAAAACACCTTATAGGGATTTACAAGGAAACTTGAGAAGGAAACATCACTTTGAAACAGCCACCAATTGTATAAATTCCAATAGACTCTAAACATATGGGTGAGCTTTGCAACAACTGTAAGATTGGGTCTGACTTTCGAGGTTTATATGGCCAAAATAGCATTCTTGCAAGTATAAGAGGAAAGCTGCGTACATCTAATCCTTAATAAAACCTGCAATGGAGGAGGCTTCATGGACTAGGAACCCTTCACCCATAGAGTTAAAAAATTTCCATCCCAAAGACAAATAGTTTTCAACTAGTGAGGAATAATCGAAATCCCTATGCTATTGAATGTCAACCTCGTAATTTCAAACAATATGAGTATGTACGATATCACTATAGACCAAGAAAAATGCATGAGATTGTAGGGAAAATATAACTGAATCCAATTCTTGTAGGCCTCATGAAGCAAATTCCTAGCAGTTCAAAATGCCAGTTTAGTTGGGGCAAAGGCAAATTCTAGTTGGAGTTTCAACAAAGAAAACTTGCACCATTTACAAGGAAGATGCATTACTTGTGTATATGATATCATTGACAATCAAAATTTCCAGCACAAACTCCCAAATATGTGCACTAAAGTGAAACAAATTCAGAATCAAATTTTATGTTACCACCGAGCGTCTAGTAACAAGTCATATTACCTGTGACATCATTCCAAATGGTGTTCTTTGAGTTTTCATCAACCCTCCTCGACCTCCACAATCAGTACAAGATTTTATGCAGCTACTAGACTTGGCACCTGTTCCACCACAGTGATCACATGTCTGAAAACAAGAAAATTCAATTTCCCGTTGTCCTCCAAAAATTGATTCTTCAAAGCTCACATACAGGTCATATCTACAAAACAATAAAATTACATTAGTTTGATTTCTATGAATAGAAGGACAACTCCCACCAAAGAAAATACAATACTCAAAAAAAGTATACCAAATAGTAAAATTAATAAACATTTCAGACCATTTACACAAAATTCACACCCAGAAAAATAATGATCTCTCTTTAAAAAGCATCCTCATGTGATCAGAGCATATGTCATTTTCTTTTGGCTGCCAGGGCACGAACTAGACTTTGCTGAATCTCTTCCATTTTTCCAAATGAGTAATAAATAAAAACATAAGAAGCAAGAACAACACAATAGTACATGAGGGGCACGAAAGAAGGTCTAGGAAAAAAAAAAAACAACAGTAGCAGTGGAAAAAACTCTTCATAGAACGTGTGTTAAGTACTCACTAAGTCTTAAGGCTCCATTGAATACAAAAATCAAAATAATAACTAAAGCTATTAAATGATTTTTCTTAAAAGAAAACTGACATTAATTTCATTAAACAATCATTTTAGATCCTACAATCTCATATAGCCCAGACAGCAGTCTGTAATAATAGATATAACATGACAATAAATGAAAACATGAATATCAAATCAATATTTAATTCCATTAATATTCTCATTTTTACTCTTTATCTAATGCCAAAAAGAGTTTGTCTCACAATTCTATAGCTTGCATGTGCTGTGTTATTATTTCAGTCATATTATTTTTGTAATTTGATTAAACTGACTGGTCCAAAGCAAAATAAAAATGGCTTGGTTTGCATGAATTTTCAAAGATACTATTTGTTTCTCATTTGAATTATATAGAAATTGATGAAGTCAGATCAGTTGGATGCATCTGCTCAAAACTGGATGCATCTGTTCAAAACTGGCCACTCCCAACTGTATGCAACACTAACTGGGTTTCAGTTACAAAGACGGCACTAGCAATCAGGTCACATCCACCTGTAGACCCCACTTAACATCATAAAAAGTGACTCATGGTGGTGTGTTGAAATGTAAATGAGCTGTAAAGTCTGTGTTACAGCTTGTGGTTTGACTAAAAGTAAGAGTGTAGGGACTGATTGAAGGCAAGAAGTCTGTGTTACAGCCTGTAGTTTGACTAAGAGCAAAAGTGTAGGGATTGAT
>CATIWM010026685.1:0-63589 GCA_949671775.1 Mallotus repandus | reverse complement strand
ATGACAATGTAGTTGTATCACAGAGTTTCTTTTTGTACAATTGTTGTATTTATGAAATCTTTATTTTATGTCCAAATATTCCATAGTTGAAGGAGGGTTTATTATTTTGATTTTCTTTGAATATGTTTTTGTTTTTCTTTGGTTTCCGATTCATTTGTTTGTATCTTTTTGGTTTATTTTTGGTTTCCGATTCATTTTTTGTATCCTTTTGGTTATACTTCTTTTTTAAAATTAATTAATTAAAATAATATGACTGCCATTTTCATTTGTAAAAACTGTACTAATTCAATTTTATTTTAGAATACTTTCCGTTTATTTTACGTTTCTGATACAATAATTTAGAATGCTTTTTGTTTATTTTTCGTTTATGATATAATACTTTTATACATATTTTTATCAATTTATAATACTTTTTATATATTTATAATAATAATAAAAATAATAAGACAAAACAAAAAAATATATAAAATTAACATATATTAAAAATTAGTTTGGTTGTTTATAATTAAATAATGTTAATAAAGTTAATTACTCTATGATTTGCAGCGTATTGGCCTTGCTATGTACTTTGTACTCTTGGGTGATGGTCAACTTGTTGGCAGATATGATGATATGTGGGCTAGCTGGTGTGCCAAGTAATTAAAAAATTGAAAACTTACTCTCTATTGATAATGAATTTTATGACTTTCAAATAATAACTTGCATGAACAATTAATTGATGGTCAATGCAAAATCCTATTTGCTAGTGGCATTTTCTTCTTGTTTTGTTATTAATTAATAAGACTAGAAAGAAACTAAATTAAATTCAAGTTACATAAGTGATTGGAGCCTGTTCGGGATTCCTACAAAGTCCAATTATGCTGATGTAAGAACTAGATAATATTAAACATTATAAGAAATATATAAGTCCTACATAATAAAGGACACATCAGGTCCACTCAGATCAAGCATCACTTGCCCATTTTGTTCCATGGAAAGAAAAAGAAAAAGGTAAAGATTGCAACGGAACAATATGAGTAAAAGGAGATCAAGTTATTTTAGTTATAAAATAGATAAATCTAACTCATATCTATGCCATCCCCAACTTGGCTATAGATTGGACTGACAGTAGAAAAGGATCTATTTGTTTGATCCATTATGAAGTATTGCACCACCAATTATCAATCATTACAATTTGCAACATAAATCAACATAATGACATAATTTCAAGTGAATATAACATGCTTAGTGATAAAATAACACGGATAGACGAGTGTAGGTATGCATAAGCATACATATACCTATGCATAGAAGCTAATTTCTCTGGATGAATAAACATAATACAAAGAGACAAAGAATGATAAAGACCTGCACATCAAAATGGCGCATTCCAAAAGAAGTGTCCCTATTCTGCAGAGGATGACCCTTCTATTCTTCTTTTCACTTCATTTAGATTAGTAACCAATTATAAATAAACTAAAATTATGAAAAAAATTAACAAAAATATAATTGAAACAAAGAGACAAGAATCAATTTTCACATTAATCATTTATTCTGTCTGGTCAAGAATAGGGAGAGTACAACAAACCAATGTATTATACCATGCAAAAGGTTAAGAACAAGGAAAATTAACCTGAGTTTTGTGAACCCAATCATATTGCTCACCCATTCTACCTCATGTTTTGGTATCTCTTTTAATCCTATGGAATCAACAGCTTGTGAGACGCATACATCCACATCTTGACATTCAGGAAATATGGAGTCCATCCAAATCTACACAGAAAAATCATTTGCAAAATAAAAAAAAAAAGTGCTCTGTCTTTAAATTTTTCTCCTGTTGCAACCAATAGCCATTTGCATTAAAATTAATGGAATTAAATTATTAGAAAAATTATAGCATCTATGGACTTCCAAAACACAAGAACTGGCTAACCATAATTCAGTTGTCTTGAATTGCTGCAATTTCAAATTTTCTAAACACACTGAAAGAGAAAGAATTGTTCCCTTCTGGTGATAACCCACATGCACATGTAACTACAACAAAAGAAAAAAAATCTTTAGGCAAAATTTACAATTTCTTAAGAAACCCATTAATGCAAATTCATGGTATAAAAGAAAAGGAGCAAAATCAAGCAAGCTTTGCGTAGCAAAAACCACATAAGAACAATTAATCAATCTAGTGAAAAATATAACAAAACAAAACCCATCAATACAAATAATTAAAGAAAGCTAGAAATAAAAAAAGTACCATAAAATCGCTTGGAGATCTCAAGAAGTCGATCCATTAGCTTTCAGTAAAAGAAGAAGAATAATAATATGGTGGTGTTGTTGTGATGATGAAGCTGCTTGAGGATGGGGAAGGGAGATCGTGAAGATGGATTAGTTGGATTGGTCTGTGGAAGATAGTGTACAGGAAGAAGGGGAAGATAGAGTAGCATAGAAATAAAGTTTTTTTTTTCCGCGTTTTAATACTTTGAGTTACGTAAATGACGGAGATGGATGCATTCTAGTAATTTAGAAAAAATTTAGATATTTTAGTTATTAAAATTATTTTTTAGGACATTTATAAAAAAATTCCAATAACTTACCTGAATCTTTCTGTCCATTTAGCTCGCAGTTGAGCAATAAAGTGATTGTCTTTATTTTTGACTGTGGAACATAAAGGAGCCTAACGTATAAAATATAATTTTTTTTCAATAATATAATGGTTAAATTTCATGTCGTGATATATGAGAGTTAAAAAAGTTGGAGGATCAAATTTTACTTTTTATCAAATATACTGATCTCCTCATAAAATATTTTACTATCTGCCCCAAGTTAATTAGAAAAAAAAAATCAGAAGTATTACTTTTGCAAAAACTATATAATTAGTGCATGAATGAATTGTGAACATATCAAATATCTGGGACTTTGATGAACTGAAAGCTCATTGAAATATCACTTTCTTAAGACTTTAGCTCCGATCATAAAAGTGAGAAAGAGCTGCAAGAGAGCCAAGTAAAGGGAACGGAGCGGAATGAAGTGGATTGAGTAAAATGAGCTCCATGCATTACTAGTCGGGCAGGGGATATTTAGGTCCCAATAGGACCGTGCATGATCTTAGAGAATTTAAACCGTTTTCAAAAAATTTAACTGAAAATTTTTATTCACTATTTAACTTTTTTCAAATCGAACTATCTCGAAAATTTTTAATGGTGGATTTAGAATTATGATTTTTTCAAGCTGATAGAGAACCGAATTGAACCGTTTCAAATTACAACAAATCAAAGAACCAAATCAGAACCGAAAATTTACTAAAATTTTGAATATATATATATATATATATACACTAATAACTATTATATGTATTCTTTATGATGTATTATAAAGTTGATAATTAATAAATGATAAAATTAGAAATCTAAAATTATATATACGTATTTGTTTATTATACAATTTTACTAATATCTTCATTTTTATGATGTATTATAAATTTAAGAATCGATAATTAATAAAATTAGAAATCTAGAATTATGTATATGTATTTATTTACTTTAATAATTTTACTAATAATTATATATATGTGTATATTTATGTCGATAATTTTATTGGTAATTAACTAATTATCATTTTAATTTATCTAAATATTGTATTATGAAATTAATAATCAAGTTTAAAATTATGTGTTATAAATAAAATTTAATATGATTCTATAATTGATTATATCAAGCAATTTATTTTAGACAATTTACTGCTGATTGTTAACTTAAAGTGTAATTTGAGGTTATAAGTACTAATTAATTGTTAGAAATAAAATAAATGCATATATCAACTAAATTTTTTTATAATCAATTTGCAACACATGCTTAAATAATATAATAAAAATTTAATATTATAAATAAAAAGTAGTGAATTGATAGCTGTTTTATTCTATATTTTAAAATTATAAAATATAAATATTAAAATAAAACTTAAAAGTGAAATTTAATTAAAATTTATATTATTATTATTATAAAATATTTAGTATAATGGAAAAAATGTATATTTTTTATGATTAATTTATTAATTATTATATGTAAATATATAATGATAACATATATTTTTTTGAATTTTAATTTTACTTCGAATCAATTTAGTTAAATTTCCGACCTGAATTGCTTAAAAAACACGAAGTAATTCGAAAGATTCTTAATGTTCAGTTCCATTCCTAAGAATTGTTTTTTTGAATTTTTTAACTTTCAGAAGGGTCCAAACAATTTGTCTTCTCCAACTTGCTCTGATCCATGCACAGTCTAATCTATATAATCAAAGGACGCATCTAAAACTCCCTTCAAGCAAAAAATGAGAATGTTTTGAAATTGTTTTCATCTGTCCACAACTTTAAAAATATTTTAAGGTGAATAATTTAAATTTTATTATTATTAATTTATAAAATTAATTTTTATCTAATTTAATTATAAAAATTATTTTTATTACACAATTCATTTAGATGGTTTGATTTTTTTCATTAATAGAGAATATTTATGAACTAAAACTTTTACAAAAGTAATTAATGATTTCTTAACTGAATTTAAGCATTCAAGAAATATAAAATCACAAAACGGATTAATTATATATATATATTAAAGCATCTAGCATAACACATGAACGAATTTTAACAGCCAAAGGGGCGATTGTAACATAGTGAAACAATTTGGTATTGCCTCTTCGGCCTGCCATGCATAATAATCCGTGTACAAGTGCAATTCTTCCAAACCTTTTCCTAACCATTTCCTAAAACTCCAATGTTTGATTAAATCAATACAATAACATAAAGTAATTTAATTGACCAATTGATTGGTCTTCGATTGCACCCACATCATTTGTGTAATTTTGTTTTTTGATACTATAATTATTGCAAATTAAGAACATTAATCATCATGCCTATCTAAACCCTTTATAATATGACTAGTCAACTATTTGACAATGACTTAATTTTTTCCCTTCTTCTAGAAGAGAAAGTATAAATCCAGATTTTAGATTCACCATATTCACCTATAAATTATATCAAAGTGTATTAATCAAGCCAACTCTAATCACTCTATCTTGTGATTAATTTGATTTTGATTTTGATTTCTTTAATTATTTTAGCATATCATCAATTAGCTGTAGAAATGATAATAATCATTAAAAATAATTATAGATGCAATTAATTTTAATTATCATGTCACATATATTTATTGAATTCATTCAAGTGACAGCTGATTGTATTTTCAATTAATCATTTTAAATTTAATTTTTATTATTAATGATATTCATAAAGTAATTTGTGAAAGTTCTAAATAAATTTCAAGTGTATTTTAATCTCATTATAAAAATAAAATAATTGAGTCATGTTTGAGATCATTATGTGCAATCAACATTGTTTCGAACAACCCGGAGTTCAAGGTGGGAGAGGGAGATCGAACTCATAATTTTACCTTATAATATCTATCACCTGAGCCATTAGGCTACAAAAGAAGGACTTATGTGCAGTCAATATTTAGTCATTAAAATATTAAATTTCTTATCAATTTAAATATAATTTACGAAGAAAATTTTTATTTTCTGAAGAGTATCCTAATGGCTAATTAGCCTAAAAAAGAAATCTATATATTTATATCAAAGACAAATAATAAGAATCAATTATTCTTGGAATTGGCTGGTAGAAGATTATCTCACTGAAACAACATTTTGACTTAGAGTTATGTTAAGTTTGTTATTGAAAATTTTTTATTATTCTCGTATCCTATTCATTTTAAATAATTTTGATTAAAATCTAATGAATTTTGAATATGTTAGACAAATTTCAAAATCTTATCCAACTTTACAATATAGAAATGGCATGTACTTGCTAATAAAAGCCAACCTTAAGAAATAATAAAAATACATATACTTGTCAATAGCTGAAAATATAAAAAATATAGATGAACAAGTCCATTCCAAATCTAGAAAACTGGAAGTTTAGAAACTTCTTTCTTAATGTCACAAAGTTTTGAAAGTCTTCTCTTCAGAGATTTAAATTCTTAATTTTAGGCACCAAAACAAATAATAAAGGCAAAGTTGGTGGGTAAAAGAGTTTCCCATAATACTTTGCATACATTAAACAAAAATAAACTATTGGATTTGTCAACTATTTAACCTCTTGAAATATTCACTAACTATATCAAGAATTGACTCAGTCAAGTCCAACTCTTTTCTTTTTATTTTTCTCAAATTTGGCCATTTTTAAATATAAACGTGCACTATGCCAATTTTTTCTACTCTTTAGCCCAAGGATATGTATTGGGCACGATTCTGATATTTTTATAATTAAATTCATTAAAAAATTAGTAAATTAAAAAAAATTTATCAGCACAATTAAAAATAACGGCAATAAGTATTACAATGATCAAATTTTATTTTGATAATTTTTAATTATATTTCTATTCATCTTTGGATGAGTATTTTTAATTTTTAATAAATGAATTATTTATTTTTTACTCTAAACAAATAAAATAATACAAACTTAGCATGGTTTGGCTTTTGGAATTTTAGTAATTTTTTTTTTATCAACATCCTAATCTATTGGATTTTAAATTTAATGCCCAATATTTTTATCAACATCGTAATCAATTGGATTTTGAATTCAATATCCTAATCTGTCAAGAGTTACCAAAAAAAAAAAATGAAGAACTTCACCTTAATCAAAATTGAATTTATAACTCTTTTTATCAGTATAATTAAAAGTTGCATTGATTAATTTCTATAGTATAGAATATACGTACTTAATCTGAACTATTAATTTATTGATCTAAAATCATATATATATTTATTAATATATTATTTAAATTATTTGCATTAAATTTATTAATTATCATATCATAAAAAATATTTTTGCACTAACCTTAAATAGAATAAATTATTTGAAATATACATAAAGTTTAATTTCAAAAATCAAATTCAACACTTAAATAAAAAGAAAAATTCATGTGATATGTAGGTAGTAACATTTATTGTTCGCCCACCAACCATTGCTAGCAAAATGAATATAATAGGGTAAGAATGTAACCACAAAATTCAAACTAAAGAGTTTGTTCATGATCTTTTTATTTGAAATAAACTTGAAATTGAAAGGCACTAAAAGGGTTTTTTTTTAATAAAGTCACATGTGTGTGTATGTGTGACATCTTAATATCTAGAAGATGTAATAATATTATGTGAATTAATTAATTATTTGATTATAAGATGTAATAATATTATGTGAATTAATTTTTTTTTTTTTTTTTGCTTTGTTTTGGAGTTTAATCCATTCATTAATTATTTGATTGAACCTTAAATATTTACTTAGAAGGTTGAATGCTAGTGACATATTACATCATCAGTCATGATGATGATGGGTACCTTGTATTGCATCACCCATGAATAATTTACAAGATGAAGGTAGCTACTGGTTGAGTTGAGGTTAAGGCATTATCAAAAATTATTCTACTTGATCAAAATTACCTCTTTTTGTGTGAACAACTAAAATTCTTGATTTCGTTCAAAAGCAAAGGCTTTAAAAAGTACTTAATGAAAATTACTTAACTTATGTAAACCTACATCATAAAATAATAATTTATTGAAAGCCTACAATTTAAGCGGGACAAAATAAAAAAAAAAAAATTATCCAGTGCTAAATTGTTAGATATTTCAAAAAGCCCTATCTAATAACTATTAATAAAAGAAGCATAAAATATATGTATATTTTTATTATAAGTAGGCATATGTGTAGGAAAACAAATAATTATTGGATTATTATCGTTTAAATAATTTCTTATAGAGAGAGGAGTGTTCACCACATTCCGTCAGACAGGTAAAAATTGTCATATTGCAAGCTTCTGAAATGTTTGAAGAATTTATTAATTAAAAAACTTATTCCATCATTTTAATCTGATATATATATATATATTTATTGAAGTATATAGAAAAAACACACACTGAATTATAAATATAACGCGCTCATTAAAAAATATAGCAATTTTGTATACATATAATATTTTTTTTTAAAAATTAATATTTTATACATTTTTTAATTTTTATAAAATAATATCATTTCTTTTTAAAATAAATTTTTCTTAAATAATTATCTTATAGAAATTTATTTTTCTTAACTAGTAAGAATTTTATTCTTACAGTTCTTTACTATTTTTTTTTTAACAACCAGTTCTTTATTATTTAACCACCTGTGATTGGACCTATTTTTAGAAATTTCTAAACAGAAAAATTTACGTAGCTTTGTTTTGGAAAAAAAAAAAAGTAAAACCATATAAAAACGTGGCCAACCTGACAAGCTTCCGCGTAACATCGTAAAAAGTAAAAAAAATAAAAAATTCCTTGTCAACTACACAAATAGACGAGGAAGGAAGGAAAAGAGAACTTCTCATCTCCATTTCCTTCCTCAAAATATCGCCGATATTTCGGAAACCATACTTTTCCTTTCTTCCAAACTTTTCGCCTCTTCTTCAATTACTACGCGCTCACTCGCCCTCTATATATAGCAGCCGACAACTTCTCCAGCATCAATTGCACAACTCCAAAAATATAACCGCGTTTTGAACATCATCTCTCTCCCTCTCCATTTCTTCGTTTAAAGTTTAACCACTGCCGTAACAACCGCCTTGTCAACCGCCGCGTGTTTCAAGAAAGAGTTCGTTTCTGTTTTGTAAAATTAAGCGTACGTCAGAGTTAAAAAAATGCAGGTCAGTACGGTTGTGCCGGTACATCAGAGTTTCAGTTCTTGTTCCGGTAGTGTTGAATTTAAAGAAATCGCTGCTAAATTTGAAGACGATTTTTCCTCTAAATTGACACTAAATGAACTACAAAGCTTCGATAACAAGCAACCACCTCCTCCGCTAGAAGATGAAGACGATGAAAAGCAAGAGGAAGAGGAAGAGGAAGAAGAGTTTAGTTTTGCTTGCACGAATCCCGACGGATCACCGATATCCGCCGACGATGTATTTCTAAACGGACAGATAAGGCCTGTTTTTCCTTTATTTAACAGAGACCTTCTCTTCTCCGGCGACGAAGCTAAAGACCACACCTCCTCCTCCTCCTCTTTCTCCTCTAGTCTAGCTCACCGGCCTCCATTAAAGAAATTTTTCGTGAAAGAGCGTGACCTCAGCTCCTCGTCGGAAGCAGAAGAACCTGAAGGACCGTACTGTGAATGGACAGGAAAAGCCGAGGAGACATCACCCGAAGTATGCAAAAAGAGTAACTCCACCGGTTTTTCGAAGCTAAGGAGGTTCAGAGAATTAGTCCTCCGAAGCAATAGCGACGGCAAGGACGCATTCGTCTTTTTACATCACCATAATCCAAACCACGACAACACCAACAATAAAGCAGAGAAAAAGGAGAAGGTAGCAGTAGTGGAGGAGGAGAAGAAGAAGAAGAAGAAAGTGGCAGTTGCGAAAGGGAAGAGAAGTGAAACGGCGTCGTCTTCGTCGGCGCATGAGAGGTTGTACGTCAGGAACAGAGCGATCAAGGAGGAGCATAAACGGAAATCTTATTTGCCGTACCGGGTCGGGTTTTTCACTAATGTGAACGGGTTGAGTAGGAACGTTCATCCGTATTAATTTTAACGGAGTACAGACTTCAGTTAACTTTTTTTTTTCTCAAAATATTTTTTAAATAATTAATTTATTTGTTAATCGTTTTTAATGTAAATTGAAAACTAGTTTTGTTCTTTAATAGAAGTGTATTTAAGCTGAAGTTTTGTCCTAACCATGTATTTTTGTATTTGCAAGATAATTTACAATTAATTTTATTTTTATTTAAATTGTCGATATTTAAAATTAGTGAGTTCTAACTATTATTGAATCTATTCTTATTTTAATCACTCCACATGAGCAAGAATAAGAACAAAATTTGATGGTAAAAGACGTGTTTTTTTTTTTTTTTTTTTTTTTTTTTTTTTTCCGAAAGGAAGAGTTGCATTGAAATTAGATGATAAAAGTTACTAAAACAAGGAAGTTTTGGAGAAATGGAGGTTGTTGAAAACTAAAGGACAAAGCATTCTCGATTGATTGATTCTTGTTCTTCTTTGAGTTGGCTGTGGCAGAGAAAAGGTGGTGGAGTGGGGGGTTCACAGAACCATTACTTGCTATATGCCAAAGCCTGTGTCGTGTGCTGATTGCTAAGTTCTATGAAGGGTTGAACGCCTGCCTATCACAAAGGGACCATTTCAATTAACTTTTGCGCACAACGAACTCTCCAGGTCCACTTCCTGGAACCTCCCCCACAAAATCCCTAATCCAATTATATTAATTTTTTTTAATATTATGATTTTTTTAATTTATTAACTTTCATTGAAATTCAAATTCAAAACCCTACAATTTGCTGTTCTAAAAATGACTGCGGAATTATTAAGATAAAATTGATTGGTAGTGTTTTGTCACATGTAATTTTAATGCAACTATGATGTAATTATACATGCAATTCAGAGTCAACCAATGCATTTTGTCTTTGCTAAGCTTTATAAAAATGAAAAGAACCTTCTGAATGCTACATTTCAGAATAATTTTAGTGAAAATTATATTCAAATTCTACATTTCAGAATATATTTAGTGAAAATTACGTTATAATGCTTTAAAAGACAATGACATAATTCAAATCTACCCTTAGAATATTCTTGAAAAAAATTATGTCTTATTGCTTTGATTGTATTTGTTTGAGTTGTGTTTATATATTGTGGCGTTCTAAGATTGAAATCACCACTCCTTCCTCTCTAATTTGTGCATTTGGGATTTGAGATGCACGAATTGCTATGAACTTGTTGGTACAATCAACTGTCGCTATTTGACTACTCTCTTTTATGAAAGGAAGGCTGTTTCATCACCATGCGCATGCTAAAAAGAGTTGAGACCAAAAAACACTTTCGATGCAGCAATTGCTCAATGCATAAAGCTCTATCGTATTACAAGTACAGCAGGCTTTTAACAGTTACATGTCAATCTCCCAACACTGTAGGCAGAAAATACAACAAGAATTTTTAAAGCACAACATACCAAAATTCATGAAGCATGAACTCTTCCACACCCTGAAGGTTAAGACACAAGGATTTATTTACAATGGAAGCCCCATTGCCAAGATTTGATACAAAATGGCCTTCCATGTTCCTACCAATGGTTGCACCCTGGATATGCTCTGCCATGAGATGAATAGAAGCGATCAGCGCAAGTCGAAGATTTCAAACCTCAGATTAGAATTCATGTATACGTTAGAGCAGTGCTCATAAATGGGGCTTCCATTTTCTGGTTCTTTGTGAGGATGAAATCCGGTTTCTTGACACTCTTTCAGAACACTCATCCCATCTGGGTCAGATAGCCGGAATAGTCCATAGCTCCTGCATCCAAGAAATGGATTGAGGACAGGTCAATTAGGCTTGCTCCACAAATGCATTGCAATTATCTATATGAAGTGTTGTGCAAAAGTTACAAACCTTGAGGTATCAGTTGGTGCCATGACAATAGCGAATGCTTCCGGTACCATTGCCTAAGAGCATAAATAGTCAATCTTTAATATAGCAACATCATTGACATTAAAAGAAAACTGAACAAGTGAGTGGTGGTGTGCGAGAAGTATAAGTAAGAGGAGGTACAAGATTCAAGTAAAATTCATCAATTAGTTGCATTTCATCCTGTGTCTGTGCAGAGATGTGCGACTTCAACTATCAAAAAAGAATAAAAGACCTAACTAACCATAGAAAGTGGGCATGACTTAATATTTGCCATGCAAATACCTCAATCAATCCATATGAAATACACAGCTGATACAATTGATTACCTGATATGAATATTGAGTGTGCAGATCTATTGATGACATGAAACAACTTTGAGAAGGATGTGTCTGAAAATTATAAACAATAAAACAAGCATAAACTTTGAGGGACTATATACAAAAGCTTTTATTGACAATAAGAAACGAGAAAAAGCTTAGACAATGGTCACATACAAAGTTAATAATGTAAAATAAACTGGAAAAGAACACGCATACATGGATCCATCCTACAGGGAAAAGTGATCTTTCATTCTGTATGGCGAAAAACTCTTCCTCTTTAATGGCCTCACACTGTTATCCATGATTATCAGTTGATATATTAGACTGCAGAACTCATGGAAAGAGACGAGCTAAATTCAATCACAGAGTGTATAAAGTGCCATAGGGTCATACAGAATTGGAAGCTGAATTCTGCTTGGGTATTATTAGAGTGGTAACATAGTAGGTCCCCGTCTCCTGATTGTGTGATGGACAAAGCTTATTAAGTGAGCTTTAGCCAGAAAAAAAATCATCGTCTCAACTGAGTTTCTTTGAGACATGAACCTTCTTAAAAAGACATTGAAGAAAAAACAGTAAAATAAAACAATATATTTCAGTTTGACAACATAAACCTTACAAGGAAAGCACCAAGAACACCACAGGTTTCAAGATCCTTGTCTGTATTTTCCCTTGCAAGTTCAAGAAAAACCTCCATCAGCCTTGCTGACTACGAAGAAAAAAAAAAATTCCAAGAAATCAAATTAAGACTGATTATATCTGTCAGGAAAGAGATAGCCCTTTTAGCTTATCAAGTAGGATGAAGCTGAAATTGTTTACAAGAATATTGCAAAACATCAGCAGACAAATTTTTGCACAAACTGTACAGTTCTAAGGTCTTACTATATGTATGTCTTGCAAGATATTAGATGATGGTGGTGGATTGCATGAACTTGTATCTGGATTCACTACTGGTATAAGCGAAATATGGGCATGTTTAGGTGCCTTCTCAACACATGAGAGTATAGGAGAAGGGGAAGACTGAGTAACAGTATGAACAGTGACACGGTGGCATTTGCTCTCCATCTGAATCAGGTTCTGGCAGGGAAAATCACGTTTGCACAAGCTAGGACTAGAATCTGAAGAATAAAAAGATGCTAGCTCGGCTTCATCTCCATTCACCATGGTTAATCTGCAATACATCCAAAACTCAAATTTTGCCAAGCAAAAACTACTTCAACTAGAAATTAAGAAATAAATTCCTGAAACTACATGTAAACTCCCACTACAGAATTATGTACTCATGAATAAACCCCTTTACAATAGGAGAAAGCCCTCCTGAAGTGAAAATTAATTACACAAATCAATGGCAAAATTCTTCGAACCCTGCAACTTATGATACTGCTGGAGAGAAGTGACCATTAGACCAATCCCTCTAGCAATGAACCCCTTATTATGTGTTGCTCAAAGCCCTCCTCAAGTGCAAATTAATTACACAAATCAAAGGCACAATTCTTCGAACCCGACAACTCATGATACTGCTGAAGTTAAGTGACCATTAGACCAATCCCTCTAGCAATGAACCCCTTATTACGTGTTGCTCATAGTTCCGGTTTCTTATGCTTCCCAGGAAAAATAAAAGGAAAATATTTCATTTTGAGATATTTTTAAGTTCCAAAACATCAGCAGCAGCACCAGTCTTGTAGAGGTTAAAATTTCGTACTTCACAGAGCATTAATATGAGAAGAAGAAATTGTACCTCTGATATCTTGCTTTCTGCTGGAGCACAATTCTGAGCCTGAACTATAACAATAATGCATGTTTAATGAGAGACAACATCCTTCAGGAGTGATTTAAAGGACACATGAATAAATTCCAATATAAACTACAGGCAAAAGAAACTAGAATCAAACAAATTGGATGAAATCAACATGTAGAAAATTCAACTATGAAAACCTTGGCTCATTTCTTTATTGCTTCAAGCAGCATATGCAAGATCAACTTATAAATATAAAGGATGAACTAAATTGACAAGAATTAGTAGAAAACAATTAAAATTAATCACTTGCAAATCTCAGATCATCTTCTGTAATTAAAACTGTTAAGGGTATCACTAATTTTTGCATCTATGATTCCCTAAAGTAATTTCCTTTTTTTTTTTTTTTCCTCAGCCATCTCCCTATCAAAAACTTCTGAGAAAGACCAATAATCAAACAAATTTCAGGTTGCAAAAGTGAACCTTTCGAGTAGAAGTTGAATATATTGAACGACCGATGCCTGCTCTTCAACCGATTGTGCATCTGAAACAGCACCAGAACCAAAAAAAAATAAAATAAAAGGTGGATTGAGAAAAAAAAAGTTGGAAAGTTCAAAGAAAACGAAAGAAAAGGGCTTTAGAGCAAAGAAGATTGAGTACCTCCAATAAGCGGCAAAAGTGGGGTTACAAAGATAAGGATGGAAAACATGGGACATGAATCTGTGTTGCTTGTCTTTAAGTGGGAATTCTGTTTGATGGGTTGGTACCAGAATTTTGAGCAGGAATTGAGTGTGAGCTCCTCTTGGTGGAACCCAAATTGGCCCTTTTAGAGCCTATTTAATCACATTTTTTCTTAGCTTCACTGCTTCTATATTTGATAGAATCCAACGGTGATAGCAGATGTCAATCAAATATTTTATCCTTAAACTAGGAAGAGATGAGGTTAAATTCAACTGGGTCCAAACTGGAAGATGATGCATAATTGAAGTTTTCAAGCATGGTGCCAAAGTTATGTTGAAGCAATTCAACCTTATAACCCATCAAAGAAAACTTTCAAACACTTAAAAAATGTCATTTTCCTTTTTCAATTATCACTTGATCTCAAAAATCCACTCTATCACCAGTATTTTAAAGAACTCGAGCAACTCACTGCTTGCACTTGGAAGTATCAGCAACCAACTCTCCATCAACCATTCTATTTTGAATTCATCAAGCAGATGATTGGGAATATAAGCACCATGGCTATAAACTAGCAGCTGCTTATCAGTCATTTTACCATAAGAGGTTATCACAGTTCCATTTTCAGGTTTGAGCTCTATGATCCTAGAATTAAAACAGTCATTTCTGTTTTGCCACCAAGGCGCTAATTGGCCTGTGTGTTCACAGATTGAACTGAAGATGTTTCAATATCTGTGATGAAGAGTATTTTTGCCATTAAATCCTCAATCTTCCGACATTAACACAATGTTTTTGCATGTCGAGGCACCAGTGGTGGACACCATTAATTCTATATTTGGAACACAGGCAAGGAAAAGGAAGAAACTATCCAAGCGAACATTTTACTTGGCAGTTGGCACATTTGGGAGGAAAAAAAAAAATTTTTTTTGCTTGGCCAATTTGGGCTTTAAAATGATCAAGGAAAATGGGTTGCTAGATTGGCTAACAGCCAGGAATTGTGTATGAATATTTCTGGTCCTGAGCTTAGTACATTTTGGGCTGGAACTGTGAAGTTTGGGGTTATAAAAAGTTTAGCAAAATGATCATGCAAATATTACTGATGTGAGTCTAAACCTTAACCACAGACTAAACTGTAGAATTTGTCTACTGGATCTAATGATTTATCGTATCAAATCAAGCACCAACTTTTGTGCATTATACTTATGAAATTGAATACCAATATTAATAACTACATACTCTAAAATGTTATGTTACTCGTATGCGGACGCTTGATCCGATGGTTAGAGTCACATATAAAAATATTTGCCAAATCTTGAGTTCGAGATATCACACTCTTAATTGGTGTTCTTCCTTTTTGTTGTATGTATGACGAAAAAAATGTTATGTTACTCTTTAAATGTAGAATAATGAAAGTTATATTATATATTCCTATGTAGAAGATTGAACCAATTTCCTATTGTATTTAATATTTTCAGTATCTCATAGTCATATAAAATTCAATTATTCTATAGTTTATATTCAATGAATATCATAATGGATAAAAATTCTTCAAATAGTTATTTTTCCATACACAAAATTTTAGATTTGAAACTTTATTTAAAAGGTTTCAAATTTCTCGCCAGTTGCACGGTTTCATTGAGAAGTTATTGTTCATTTGCCAAAATGTCAACAAATTTTAGTACACCACAGAATAGAGATTTGAGCAACATGGAGCAGAGAGGTTCCAGCATAGAACGCCATGCATTTTCAATAAATATAGCATATGATTTTTTTTTTTTTTTTTTTTGTGTTAGTGAACTGATTTTCTATGATCAAGTGATGTTCTTGTTGACCAACGTCTTAAATTCAAGTGCACGAGTAGATAGGTGTAAGGCATAGATATATATGTAGATAGCTAGTAGTTGGATATAAGGCTGTGTAGTGGCCTCATATACTAGAGAATAAGAAGCAGTGAATGGATTATCCACAACAAGAGATCCTCATTGAAAGTATAGTTTAGATGCTCTTGTTGCCTCATCTTTCACAATCTTTATCTTATGCCCCTTGTTAAAACTTGTGTCCTTAGCTTGTTTTCATCCTTACTATTCCCAATTTTGACCCCTTCTTCTCTGTTTCCATATCTGGTTCCCTTTGAAACCATACCTAACCAAAAAATTTTCAGCTCCTCACACCTCTTCAATCTCCAGCTCCTTGGCCTAAAGAAGTCCTTTTTTTTTTGCAGCTCAACAGCTATGCATTTGGCTTCCACTTCTGGTCATTAATCTCTCTTTCTCTTATTTTCATCGAAATATAAATGTACTTTCATGTTTGACACGCATTTGCATGTTATTCAACTGGTCTAGGCCTCATTTTTCTCATGAAAAATAAATAAAATTTAAACTCACAATTAATTTTTTTTGGCTATTATAAATTTGACGAAGGAATAAAAAAGAAAAATTCGATCCCTAATTTTTTAATGCCCGGAAGATTTTGACCATTCGGCCAAAGCAATATGTGCAAACTCATAATTAATATGAATATTGAAATTTTAATTTGTCTCATAAGAACTTGTAAGAGCCATTATCTTCAAAGAAGAAACATTAATATTATTCATTTTGGCGCATGTCCATTTGGTCCATAAGAACTTACAAAAAGCATTGAAGATCCCTGACTTAAAATTCTTTAATTGTTGGCTTACTTTTCTCTTGAAGTTTAATATTAATTCTGAAAGCAATGACTTGATGGGTTTACAGATGTTGTCCATTGATGGGGTCAAGAAGACAATTATTGGGTTGGGGTTGGGTTTGCTATATTTGATGTTTTGAGTTGACAGGGTCTAGGCATCACACTCATCACTCATATGAAGTAATTAATTCATTGGACAAAATTTTTCCTCTTCAGAATTAATCCTCAATTGTATTATTAAATATATCTTGGAACAAAAAAGGTCCATTTGTTGCAGCAACTTTTTGATTTCTGTTTCCATTGATATGTCATTGAATAGGTGGGGAAGGAGGACTTGAATAAAAGAAATGGCTGGAAAATTTGGGAAGTGTATGATGCTATGCTGTTCAAGAAAGGTACCAGTAAGTACTGCATTCAGTTAACAGTTTTATCATAACAGCAGAGCAATAAGTATTATTGGCAAAAAATTTAAATAGTTAATTTTGAAATTTATATCACATTATCAAAAATAATACTTTCTTTGTTTCTAAATAATTATCATTTTAGAAGTATAATTTTATTCCTAAATAATTGTCGTTTTAAGTTATCAATACATATTAACTATTTTTTTTCTATTTCACCCTTATTTAATATAAGAGAATTAATTGAATAGATATTTACTCATTTTGAAACTCTATATAAAACTAATAATTATTAAAGGGTTATATAATATTTTATACGTATATTAAATACATTCTTCAATTTATGTGAAAAAATCTTAAATAACAATTATTTAGAAACAGAGGGAGTAATACATAAACATATCCAAACAGAAAATACTTTCGGTATTGTTGATATGTATTATTAAAGATTCAATCCTTATCTTTCCCTCCTGGTTAAGGAAAAAAAAAATGGTTTGCAGCTATAAAATTTTTTGACTTAATTAATTTGATGTTGTTGATAATTAATTAATTAGCCAGTTAGACTTGGTTTGGTTAATGTAATCATCTGGGGCCATGGTATTATTCTGGTTAGGTCATAACTGAGTTGAATCAACGAGAAACAGCACAGCTACCACTACCATTTTGAATTATTTATCACTTCACTTTTGTCTGGTCATTATCATGATTCATGACTTTAATTACAAAATTATTAAGAAAACACAAAAAAAAAATAAAAAAATAAAAAATCTACCACAATTTACTGCATGATTATAGATTCTTGAGTACTTATCCCGTAATGTATATTTATTTCTAAAAAATTATTTCTAAACAACAAACATATTAAAATTAACTGATAAAAAATTATTTTCACTTAAATAAAATTATGAGTTCAAATTACGACATATATCATTACGTTAAATTAGTTGTTTGATATATTTATCATTTTTATAGTCTTGTATATATGAAATAAACATAATTAGTCATAATTTTATGTATTATGGACACAGGTGATTCAAAAAAAATATATATCTTTATAATTAAATAATTATTTATTCATTATAAGCAATTAGAATTTTTGTATGTTCAAAAATAAAAAAAAAATTAACTAATATAATTTTTTTTCCATAAATTAATTTTTTTTAATGTTTTGTAGGATGACTTTTTGAGCATAGAGGTTCTTTTAGTGTCCATTGGTGTGCTTATAATGCTACCTGAACCTTAAAGGTCAATTGATTTTTCATTGAATAGAAGGAGAGCAATGGAATATTATTTCATATATTAAAAAAAAAAGGTGATTATCAAATAATGATAAATTGTTAATGGTAGCTCCACTAGTTTATCATACTATAAATTTTAATGCTTAATGACCAAAACAATTCAATATAACTTGATCGAAATTGTTTAACTTTTACAAATTTTAATTAATTTAGTTTTATATTTTATTTGAAATTATAGCTAACACTATAACTAATATGAAAATTATGTTAAATAAATTAGCATTTTTCATATTTATTTTTGTCTTTAATTTTAATATTAAAAAATTTAAGTTACAACTTTCATATTTTAATTTTTTTAAAAATTATCCATTTTCAATTTAAATTTTTATTGATATTTGATTTATGTCATTTCGAGAGTAAATGCTGATTAATATAAAAAGAATAATATTGTATTTATTTCAATAAAAGAGATTGTGATGTTATTTAAAATAAATGTAATTAAAATTAGTTATATTAAATTATTTAGTGCTACAATGAAAATATGGAATTATATTTTATAGGCTAGGAAATACTTTCAATAGAATAGTACTACCTTTGTATTGATTTAGGCTTGTGCCTCGTTTCTTACTAAAAATAAATTAGTTACTGAATTTTTTTTCTTTTTTATAATTTTAACTAAATCAAATTAAATTAGTTAGAATTTAATAAATTTTAAATATTAGTGATTCAGTTAAAATAAAATAAATTAAATATTATAAATTAATTATTTTTAAAATTTTGAAGAAAAGAAATAATCCATGGAGAAAATGAAATTTTTTACTTTATAAATTTTAGATACATAAATATGATATAGATTATAAAAAAAATTACAACACTAAATAAATGTGTAAAATTAAGTGCTTATTACAATTATTTTTATTGATTTTTTCAAATAATTTATAGATCGTAAAATTGCTCAATCCAATGAGCAGCAAGTAGCACACTCCTCGAGAAATGATGGCTCGGTGAGCGTCACCCCACGTTCTTCCACGTGTCAACAATCACGCGTTGACGTACTCACCCACCGAAACCTTGGGACCGGGAGGCCATTCGAAATTTTCCCTCGGCGCTTTTTTGGTATTTTCTGCCACCTTTTGTTGAAATTGAACTGGTCAAACCACCGTCCGATATCACGCTTCTTAACATCAACGCTTGACATTAATTTCTTCAAACCGGTACGTACTGCGCCGCATCATTCCCCTTCTGAGGATAAAACCATAATTTTACTACCAATTTGTTCCCCCTAGTCTTGTCTACACCAAAACATTAATTTTGTCTTGAATAAATAGACATTGCTAATAATCAATTTAATTTAATTTATCTTAGGGGACATTTGGGATAGCTTATAGAGTTTTTTTTTTAATCAGTTATAATTTAAGTGTTTGGTAAAATATTAAAATCAACGGCTGATAACTGTTATTTTGAAAAGCTCTATTTTAAAGTTTTTTTCAATCAGTTGATAGTCGATTTGTATTTATTTTTTATTTAGATTATTTTATTTTTATTAAAAATAACTAATAATAAATAACTTAATTTAAATTTAAATTAAATGTATATAATGAATTTTTTATAGTTCAAAATTAAATAAAATATTATTGTAAATTATAATTAAATAATTATTATATTTATATTTATAATTATTTTTAAATTAAATTATACAATAATATTTATATTTTAAAATTTATTTTAAAATAATTTAAATTAATTATTTTAATAATAAATAAATTAAATACAATAAATTATTATTCATTGCTATATATATTTTTAATTAATTTGCATAAATAAATAATATTATAAAAAGTATATAAAATTATATTTACAAATAAATTATACTCTTAATAGTCATTTGACATACAAACAACAATCGCCAATAAAATTTTACCAAACACTTCATATTTATCAGCTAACAGCTGTCAGTTATCCGCTATTATGGTGTAAACAAGTAAACCAAACAGACCCTTAAATTTTTTTTTCTGACTCAAAATAAGGTAACATAATTATTTATATTTTAATCAAATTTTTGTCAATAAAAATCTTCCTAAAAGAGTAATATAAGTAGATATAAAATTAAAATTTTACTATATATTTTTATCAATTCATATAATTAAGTTTTATCTACTTTTATAAATTATTGTTATTCAGAGTTAACTTGACTCTAGTTAATCCAGTTTGTCCTCTCTTTATAATTTAGTGACTCATGTGATGAATATTATAAGGTGAAATCATTAATTTGATTCTCCATTTCCCCTTTGATCTCTCATTGTTAAAAAAAAAAAATAATAATCTAGTTCAATTTAAGTAAATGTCGTTTAACATATATCATGTATTTATATTTTATAAGAGATTTTACCTATATTTAATTTAATTTATTTTGTTATAAAAAGAGAAAATAAATTAAACCTTACTTAAAAGAACAATTATTACGAAATTTTCAAGATTACCAATAATAGTGTACCAACGGTCAACGATCCAAAACATGAGGATAGAAGTTGCTAAAAAAAAAAGAAAAGCAGTATATATAAATGTGGAAAGAGGATGGGTAAAGGAAGGATGTGATAAGGAATTCCAATTTTCTTTTCTTACACAGTGAAAGCAGCAGCAGAATCTCATCATCAGAGAGTTCCCAAAAACAAACAAAAAAAAAGAAGAAACAGGTCCTTATGCATATACATACATAGCTTCATCTGCACCGATCCCGATTCAGATTTTTTTACTGCTACTGCTACTGTTTCAGAATTTAACTTTCCTTTTCCTTTTTCTTTTGAATCTTTCACTTTTCTTGGCTTTTCATGCATATTCTTCAATTCATTTTCTTACCATCTTTTCTTGATCATTGTTTTGGATTGACTTTTTTCTTTGGTTTTATTCAGTTTTGATTTTTGATATATATATATAGAGCTTTTGAATAAAAAAAATCCAAACAAAGAAAATGATTCTTTGTTCTGATCCTTTTTGGTGCGAAAATGGCAGAAGGAAGAAGAAGACATGGCAAACAAATCATACGAGGAAGCCATTGCAGGACTGTCAAAGCTTCTCAGGTAATTAACTAGCTGCAGATACAGTTCTGTTCTGTCTTTTCATCGTCCAACACAACATGGATCGATCCTTGAATAACTCAAAATGATTTTGTCGTTTTTAATCTTTAATCGCTTCGCTGCCTTTATCATGTATAAAACGCGTTCCTTTGATCATATATTCATTGATCGAACGGCTCACATCATTCCTCGGGCAATACGGGGTCCTACTCCTTCAACGATTTTACTGATTGGTCTGTTGTACTTTGTTTACAGTGAGAAAGCTGACCTCGGATGCGTCGCCGCCGCAAAAATTAAGCAGATTACAGCTGAATTAGAGGCGGCCGGTTCGAAGGCGTTTAACCCGGATGAGAGAATGAAAAGCGGGTTTATCCATTTCAAGAAAGAGAAATATGAGTATGTAATTTTTTTTCTTAATAAATAATCAACTCAACTTAAATATTTAATAAATTATATAGTATAAATATTATTTTTAAATAAATAAAATACCAATTAATTTTATAAATTAATAACAAACATATAACTTTATATTGGTAATAATTTTTAAAAAATATATAAATCACTTATCAATGATTTTTTTTTTAAATTATGATATTAGATTAGAATATGCTGTTGGTTTGATCCTTGTCATGTAATAACAATTTTTTTGCTCATTTTGCTTGTTGCCCTCTTTACCATCAATTGATTAAATTATTCTCTTTCCCTTTCCCTTTCCGGGTACCTAATTTTATTTTTGTTATGGATGAAATTTAATCATTTAAATATATTTTTAAAAAATTAATTAAATTTGGAAATAAAAATGTTATATTTATTAATAATTTTTTTAATACAAATTGGAGAAATGATGGATTATTAATTATTAATGTTTTGAAAGGAGTTACATGTAATAATTAATTGGACATTAAATGGATAATGAAAATTACGGTGCAGTAAATATAAATTAAAATTAAAATTCTAAAATAAAAAATTTGAATTCAATTTTCAATACATTTATCAAATATATCATTTATGAATTCATAATATAATCAGTTTTTTAGTTGGTAAAAATCTTATCTACCCATAAAATAACATAGTGAACACACAATTAATGTGCTCATGGGTGTTTTTTTTTTTTTTACAGGAAGGATCCCGCCTTGTACGGCGCCCTTGCCAAAGGCCAGAGCCCCAAGGTTTGCATTTTTATGATTAAAAGGGTACAATATTAAGAACCTAAGTTGGAGTTGTACAGGTTTGACCCAAAAAGAAAAAAAGTTGGAGTTGTACAGGCAATATATGTGGCTGTACTTTCTCCATGGAAAGGAGTCCAAATCATGCAGCTATATGGCATTTGTGTGGTGTCAACATGGGGATACAAAAATCTTGCAAAAGATTATTTAGCCTCTTAAGCAAACAAATTATTAAGTACATGGACTTTTGGCATTAAGACACCATTCGTGACAATCTTTGCAATTGTTGTTGTTTTTTTTTTTTTTTTAAATGTGTAGGGTCTGATATTCGTTAGGTACATTGTCTTCTTCTTATTGCATGGGTTCCTCTATATATAATGATATAGTTAATGGACTTTTATGTATAAGATATATAGTTTTTGAGCTAATTTAGTTAACATGTATAATTAACTTCTTTGGTGCAGTTTATGGTGTTTGCTTGCTCAGATTCAAGAGTCTGCCCATCGCATATCCTCAATTTTCAACCAGGGGAGGCCTTTGTGATCAGAAATATTGCCAACATGGTCCCACCATATGATCAGGTTTTGCCTAATAATCATCAAAAGTTTACATACCGGTTCCTTAGAAATGAATACATTCAACCCTCACAGGCTTAGCCTGCAACACCTAGACATTTACCAAGTTTTCTTCACCTAAACATTTTTTAAGGTAATGGTATCTGTCGGACCTACGACCTGAATATTATATAAAATTATCAAATTATTTCATATATTTTTAATAATTTTTAAAAATATAGAAGATATTTTGATAATTTTATGCGGGTCGTAATACCCTATTCACATCGCGACTCGCGATGCAAAGAATTTCTCTTTTTTAAACTATTAATCATATTGTTTGATGTTCTATAAAACTAGACAGGTAATTATTATTAAATTTTTTTAACTATGAGCAGATCTCCACACCTTTGGATTCAGGAAAATAAAATTCTAGACATGTACAAAGATCATGTGTTGTAAATGTGACACTATATATGTTGACATAAATCTAAATTAAATTTTCAGAATTGGGGTTTATGCCTGTTGATTACCTTTTTATGTTATCTGTTTGTTTGATTCTTGCAGACAAAATACTCTGGAGTGGGGGCAGCCATTGAATATGCAGTGCTGCATCTAAAGGTGAATTATATAAATTTTCCTTTTCCTGATATTAACCTTTTGAGTTTAACACATCATTAGGGTATATAATTCTTTATTAGTTAATATTGTTGGTGGATCTTTATGTATATCCAACATTGGTGGAGGGGAACGTGAAAACTAGTCATTACTGCTCTTTCCCCACATACTTTTTTTTACCCTTTTCTTCACTATTAATGCCAAGATGGCCCCAACCTTTTTTCATATTTCATATGCCAGTAAACTGAAAGAGACATGTCTAATGTCTTTTATTTTATTCACTCCTTTATATATGGAATATGTCTACTTCTTTTGTGCCAAAGCTTGAATAATTTCATGTTAATATGTAAATTTAATAGATATTTTTTATTTTCTCATCATAGTTATGTTTTCTTTTACATGGTTGAGTCCAGGTGGAGAATATTGTAGTTATTGGACATAGCTGTTGTGGAGGTATAAAGGGTCTCATGTCTATCCCAGATGATGGGACCACTGCTAGGTAAGCCTTTAGTTCTTATTGTCATAAACTATATAATAATATGTCAAAAATGCAATTTGTTGATATAAAGTTATTTGTATATGGTGGGTCAAACAAAATGAACATATAAAATTAGCATTTTGGCTTTTCTTGGAGTTTCCAAGCTTTTTATATAGTTTTGGCAGGTTCTCTTCCCATGTGATATTGTTGTATTTTTATGACTTATAACCATATACAACCCAATTGGTTTCTCTCCAATCACCTTCTCTCTATATAGCACTGATGATAATTAACGATGGCAATACAAAATTATTACACTTTATTCACTGGTGGTGCCATATTCTTGGAGAGGAATCTTGACCCTCAAAAAAAAAAAAAAAAAAAAAAAAAAGCCAAGTAAAAGCAAGAAAGGCAGCTTTCAAACTTGATACTTCTTTCCTCCAGCAGATGGTGATTTTTTTTTTCATTTGAAGTATTTTTGTGTTACATAAACTTTAATTATATCAAATTTTGAGTCAGGTAAATCACATAAAGAGAGAAATTTTTTTAGATTCTATTTTTCTATATATATGGTCTTCAGGGTTGCAAATTCTATCGAGTGTTTTTTTTTTCCTTTTCAGTAATTGACTATATTGTTTTTAATATGCAGTGACTTTATTGAAAATTGGGTCAAAATCTGTTCCTCTGCAAAGTCCAGGGTAAAGACAGATTGTAGCAACTTGAGTTTTGAAGAGCAGTGCAATAACTGCGAGAAGGCAAGTTATTATTGGCCTGTTTAGTTTTCTTTATTTAGTGTTTCTTTATAATCACGTTTTGATCAAAGAAAAATAGGTTATAGGGAAGAAAGTTCCAACGTCATTTTTTTAATTTAAATTTGGTACAATGGCTCAAAACTCCATGTTAAAAGGCCACCGACAGGTTGCAACTTGGCATCAGATTCTAGTTCAGCCATGTGAAAGACAAGGCTGAAACACCCGTTTGCGTCAAGTTACAAGAACCACATAAACCATGGATAATTGAATTTAATTGTCCAACCAATAGGCTAATTAGTCATTGGCTCGATCTCCTGTAATGGAGTGTCTATCTATAGTATAAAAAACCGGGAGTTCTAATTCTGATAGCTCAATTTCTTTGCAAAGATTTTTGAAGCACCAAAAAAAAAAAAAAAAAAAAAAAGAAATTGTCATAAGATAGTAGCAGTAAAATTTTGGTGCTTATATTTCTTAATGACATCATGCAGGAGGCTGTGAATGTGTCGCTTGGAAACCTGTTGACATATCCATTTGTGATAGAGGGAGTGGTGAAGAAAACTCTGGCACTGAAAGGGGCACATTATGATTTTGTGAAGGGAACTTTTGAGCTCTGGGATCTTGATTTCAAGATTACACCCTCTGTTTCTGCTTGATGTTCCTGCATCACAGTTCATACCCTTTTCTTCAATTTCATGCAAGCTTCTGTTGCAGTGAATGCTGTAAATGTCCTAATTATGAATAATCTTTTCAAAAGAGTAACAATGGCTAGCTGCCTTTGTTTGCTGCCAAATAATTGTAATATGGTTTCATTTTTGCCTTTCTAATTACTTTCCCCTTGTAATTTTTTTCCTTGGTTTGCTATAAGTAACATGAAGAAACTTGTTAAAAAAAATGAATTGGACTTGGGAGTTCGAGTTTCCAGTTGTATGATGCATCTTCAATGGACTTCACAAAATCACCCAAGCTATTTGATTGTTTGCTTCCTAACAATTATGTACTCTTGTTTTTGTTTTTTTTTTTCATATGTGGAAGTTGGTTCCTATTCATTCCTCCATACTCTCCCTCAAATCCAATTGGATTTGAACTTCTTTGCCTCTTGTCTCACTTGCTTTACCATGGACTAGTTCGAACCCGGCCTTATATCTACAATTATACCTATTAATGCATAACTAACAAAACTAATTTAACAAACTAAATTCTTTAACAATCAAGTTAAGTCTTTTTTTTCTTATAGTGTTGCTTGTTAGTACAACATAGGGTTTAAAGGTAGACGTTATCATGGATTGAATCTGAAATCTTTAGGTCCAGGATTTCAGCGTTAGACCAACCGGTGTAAACCTCATTGGCTAAGTTAAGTCTCATTAGTTTCAACAAATTTAAGTAATAAACATTCATCTAGCGTATTGAAATTTCTACTTCTATTCTTCAAGAGGGCTTGAACAGATTTTGCCATGGTATTGCATATTGTCACCCTCATCAAGTCTTACAAGGCACATGTTAAAACTGTCTCTCACACACAAAACAAATAGCCTAGGGACAAGTGCCTCAAGTTTCATGCATGGATGTATTCATATGACATCATCAATCATTAGTCTACAGTCACTGAAAAACAGAAAAATTAAAATATTGAAACCTAGAGAGCAATAGTGTGGAGGTCAATGTTCCCTTTGTTATTCTGTGACCTACTAGAGGACTAAGTCCTGTTAACATCAAACTGAAGGGACTGAATCAAGATGCCCTTGCAGCCCACTTGCAGAAAGACTAGAATTTTAGACACAACAGATAGATAGCAAATTATTTGAAGTCATCCACATTGATGGTTATTAAAATAGAAAATTAAAACTTTTATCAGAGTGAGATTTTGGGTATGCATCTAAAAAGTCGGCTAAACCTGCAGGGCTATTCAAATTGAAAAATCATTATAAAACTGAAAAGGATCATCATCTTCATGCTGGTCATGAAGAGACAATTGTTCTGCTCCATCTTTTCTATTTTGAAGAAGCTGATCATTAGAGTTTTTATCGCCAGACCAAGTATGACTTTGTTGTATTGCATCAATTGTTGATGATTTTGTTGAGGTGATAGCTTTTCTGAAATGCTTCTTTAACCCAAGTTTTTTGCACAAATGGGTGTTCCAATAGTTCTTTACTTGGTTGTCAGTTCTTCCTGGTACTCTCCCAGCTATTAGAGTCCACCTACAAAAAAATTTATTTGTTAGCCTCAAGTCCTCAACCATTTCCCCCCCTTTATTCAGCATAATATCTACATTTTTTCTAAGTTGACAAATATTTGACAAGGAGTTTAGTGGTTACGTATGATATAAAATGTGTATGATATAAAATGTGGTTTAGTGATCGAGTGTCTGTCTTAGAGTGTAAGAAACAATAAAGAATAGGATCGGAGAAACATTTATAACATATACACACTAATTAACAGCTTTAAAATGTCAATTTGGATTAAGAGCTCTGAAATCTATCCTGACCAAGACTGAAAATACTACTCTCCAAGTTGAAATACAATAATTGGATGCAATAAACTATAGCAATGTGGATTGTCCTCATTAACTTGATAGGGAATCTAACAAGAAACGTGAAGTAAAAAAGGAGAGTGAGAACAACCAGTTCCCAAGAAGGTTATGGAGTCTGATAATGAGATCTTCTTCTTCCTCAGAAAAATTGCCACGCTTCACACCAGGGCTCAGATAGCTCAACCACCTCAATCTGCAGCTCTTGCCACCCCTCTTCAAACCTACATTAATTATTCAATTACCAACTGATCAAAACCCAACAAGCAACTCTAAACCACCAAAAAAAAAAAAAAAAAACGAGACAAACACTACTCGAACACTAAGGTAGCTACTAGTTGATCAGTTGCAGTCTATATGTGTATATATTTATTATTTTTACCTGTTAGCTGAGGAATGCGATTCCATCTTCGTGTTCCATTGAGTCTTATGTATTCCAGTAGAATCCCGTCTTCTTCCTCTGTCCAAAGACTTTTCTTGTACTCATTCTCTGCCTTCATTTTCCCCTCTTGTATTGTTGTTGTGTTGCAAGAGAGAATAATAGAAAGACTAATTTTATGGTTGTTGACATGCATATGGCCAAAACGTTCCTGGTCACATTTTAGCAGCAGGGCCAGTGCGGCAGCATTATCATAGCTTTGGACCAATTTCTGTAACATTTTGTGACGTTGCATGCACAAACTCATTCTTGTCTTAATTTTTTTATGTCGAACTAAATATCTAACTTTTAAACTATAGATACTTTAAAAAAAAGTTGCACCACCTTCAATCATTCTCATGTTAATTAACGGTATCTCCTTTTTTCTTTATATATGTGAGGTTATTTACAGCTTAGCACTCTTTTTTATTAAAAAAATGTATTAACATATAATTATTTTTTTAATATTTTGAAAAATATATTTAATAAAAAATATTACTATTAAATGTGTAACATATACTTTATGCATTTTACATAAAAACGTCACATATGCATTTAATATATATTATGACTGAATATAAATGTATCATAAAAGTAATAATCAATTGCACTATTAGATAATTTAATAATACCTATCAACTATTTTTTTTAAGAGATTTTTGCACTCCCTCAATTTATAAATGCTCCCCATTTGAATCTTTATATTAGATGCAATGACTTAGTATCTTCAATCAAAAATTATATTTCTATCAACTTAATTAATATTTACAAAATGTTTCTTTTAATTATTTTATTTTATATTAATTTTTCATCACATATAATATTTTTAGTATTATATTCTACCATCTTATTAAAAAAATTTAATGGAAACTTAAAATTAAATTCACCATTAAAATTTTTTATGCTATATAATATCATTTTATTAAAAAAAATTTATAGAAAACTTAAAATTAAATTCACTATTAAAAATTTTTGTTACCATATAAAAACACTTGAAACGTTAATACAATTAAAAAATTAAAAATTAATATTTCACAACTAAATTCATAACGAAATATAACTGCTTTTTAATAAAATTTTAGTAACATAAGTTGAATACAAAAATAAAATAATATGACAAATTAATAAAATTATAAATAGCTCTTATTTGCATTCAAATTATTAATTTTGACCATATTTACATAATTAAATTAGTATTGATTATTGTGGAAAATATATTGTTTATAATTTAATGAAATAATAGAAAATAATTATTTTGAATTAAGGATAATTAAGTTATTTAAACTATAAATAAATTTAAAATAGAGTGCAATTATCAATACGAGGAGTGAAAAAATCTCTACTTTTTTTTTGAGAAAATAATACCTATCAACTATTTTTTTTAAAAGTCATATGACCTAAATTTTGATAAATTATATAATAGAGAGTAGTTTTCCTTTTTTAAATTGATGATGAAAAAAATTAAATTTTACATCTCACAATACCCTTAAAAAGGAGTTATCATTTTAACTATCAACTATTTAATAATTTCATTTGAATTTCGATTGATTATTTTTTTTAAGATATAAAACTCCTTAACTCCTTTTTGACTCGTGGAAATTAGTTTATATTATGTAGCATTTAATATATTAAAAGAATATTTTTATGATATTTCAATGATTTAAGTCACAATATTAAAAAAATATAAATAATATTTATAAAACTTCAATTCTAATATTCACTTCTAAAGTAAGATTAAAGCTAATTAAAAGATTCGATGTGTTTCAAATGAGACATGTACCTTTTTTTTTTTTTTGCTACATGCATACAAGGACACTGAATTTAATGAAATTGTCCTATGAATTTGATTAAACCTTTTTTTTTTTTTGTTGGGTTTGGGCTTCTCCAAGCTAAAGACAGAATTGCTCTCTATTTATCAATTGCATTTGCCTTTTTTTAAAAAGAAAATTTCACTGCAATACAGTAATTTGTGGCTATGAGTATAACTACATGCACATGCAAATTAACCTTTGTTTTTTGTCAGCATGACGTGAATGGTTTGTTGGGTAGCTCTTATTGAGTTGTATTCGTTTGTTTCTTAATGAAACGTTCATTTCCAAAAAAAAAAAGTAGGCCGTGGTCCTCAACATTGATGGGTTAATGGTACTTTTTCTTTTTTAACGAAGTAGATATTATATTCAATAGATCAAAGGCATAAACCTTCAAGTTTATACAAAAGAGGAGATTGGAAAGTTAAACCTAGTAATTACAATAACCAGTTACAAAGTTACCAACTCTATGGTTGCACGGATTTCAGTTGTTCTATCTGGCATCATGGTATGTCATATGTTGGGGAGAGCAAATTTAATCTTCGATTGGTAGATCGAAATAAGGCTCCCAATTCGGCATGTTAGTGGATGTGGCAAATTCCATCTTGAACACGTTCTCATCAAAGAGAGAAGAGATTGGACAAAACTGAACTTCGGATAGACTGCATCAAGTATTCCTTCTAAAATTTATTGATGGTTTAACCTCCAATCATCAAGGGTATGAACCAATCTTGAGATTTGTCTATGCACCAAGTAGATTGGGTTAGAAATTATCAAGTCATGGCAATACTCATCGAATTCAAACACAAAAATGGAAACTTGCAACAAAATTGAGAACAAAATCTCTAGCAAAAAGTCATGAAAGGCAGCAACAAACAAGAAACTAAGGAAACTAACAACATATAATAAAACTACAGAAAGAAAGGTAGAAAAACAAAGTAGAAGACCAGTTTTTGGCCAAAAATTGGTCTAAAGCCAAAGGAGGAAGAAGGGCTACAGCAGCAATAGAGGTGGCGAAGAGAGGATTCCAGAAGAAAAGGTTTTTGGCTATAAATTGATTGGTTAATGGTACTAATGATATTATTGTCACCATCATTCTAAAAAATCAATTGGATATACCAAAATTTCTGACTTTTAATTTTAGTAACGGTGATCATCCATTCATCGATTTCAGTGAAATCAACACTGAAATACTGACGTGGACAAATAAGAGGATGATGATGTGGCAACATTATTTTCAATAATGAATCAAAGGTCATGTCATGTGGATTTTTTTTTATTTACACATGCTTATATGTATGCAAATAAAATTAGAAATAGTTGCTAAAAGTTGAGTAATTTAATGGTATATTTCCTTTTAAAGTATATATTAATTGGGCGTTTGCTCATACATATTGCGGACCATGATCATGGCCGCAAAAAGACATAAAAAAATTAAGGGCAATTTCAATATTGTCTCAATGTTAATTAATATTTAGTTTTTTGAAATTTTAATTTTTTGAACTTTTTTTTTTGAAATATAAAATTTAACATGCATTGAGGTGAATCCGTCGTACAATGATTTAAACACATATAACTTATAAATAATATTTTCATTTTTTTTAATAACGTAATTAAAAAAATTAAGGGCGATGAGGTAATTATCTCTCCCCGCGAGAAACTATTTCTTATTGTTCCTTGCGACAAAAAACATTCCATATTGGTTAAAAATTCGATTTTTACCTTTCCCTTTCCTAGTGACTTTGAAACATTAACTTTCACTCCAAGGAAGGTAAAGCTTTTGTATCTTGAGAGCAATGCAAGCAACACAAGGAATTGTGAAGGAGAATTTTTAACTATAAATCAAACTAACTTCTGATATTATATCTCATACTCTACCTCTGCAGTTTAATACAAATTATTGTTGGGGTTAAAACTATTGCATTACAAAATGGCCCTGTTGCCTATATAGCGCCTTCTCATGGAATTGGATGTATAACCACCTTGCCAGTTGCTCTGTTTGTTTCAATGAATGAGAAAGCCTCAGCAACCTGCGAGAACTGAAATGGCCCTTTAGGATCAATCATGGGCTTAATCTTCCCACTCTCCAAATACGGGTTTAGTTTCTTCAGAACATCTCCATTGGAAGTGACCACAAATCTAAAACCAGGGGGTGTCACTGCACCTGTTAACGCCACTACACTGCCCCCTTCTTTCACAGCCTTCACTGCCCTGTCGCATTGCCCTGTCACAAGGTGAAAAGAAAAAATAATGCGTAATTTTGTGACTGCTTGAACCGAAAATTCCTACCTACTAGTATATTACATTATTTGTGATACATAGTGTATATGCCATATTTTTATTGGCCCCCGAGTTGCGTGCAACACTCGAAGTGTAAAATAATCTCTCCTTTTGAACACATTTTAGAGCGCAAAAGAACCTAATGATGTTTAGAGATCATCAACTAAGTTCTCACTTTACGAAGCGGCTTAGCCCTTCTTCGAAAACTATGTTGAAATCCACTGTGAATTACTTCAAATTTTCTGACATTACTTTCCAGTAGTATCTTGAATCTTTCGTTCCAACAAATACTGCACTAGTTAGAATCCAACTACAGTCTTCAGGGCTCTCAAAAACTTCTTATCATTTTTCACATTGAAGGGGAAGAGAAGGGTAAATGCAGGGATTTGAACTACTTCAATTTTGAGGGCTGTATTTACATTGGCTAGACAAGTGGTGGTGAAAGAATGCTACCACATCCCAAAATCAATAAATTACTCAAAATCTTACCAATTGCATCATAGACCACATCAAACTTTTCTGGCAAGTCTTCAAAGTTCTCTTTGGTGTAGTCAATAGCCAAATCTGCTCCCAAACTCTTTAAAAGCTCCAAATTTCTAGTACTTGAAGTAGCAGCAACTTTAGAAGCACCAAATACATGTTTCGCCAGCTGCACCAAGAACACTATTAAGGTTTTGTACACAAACTTGCATGTTGTGCAGGACAAATTTTTCCTTATGATACTTAAATATATCAAGTAATCATTTAGTGCCATATTCCAAGAATGATTTTTAGTTGCACAAATATCATGTTCCTAAGTTCATTTAATGGTTGAATTAAGCATTCCTCATTCACAACAAGAAGTCAATGCATTGTATTGACATAGAACAAGACTGCATACCTGAATCACTAAGCTTCCAACACCACCAGAACCATTCAAGACAAGAATAGATTTACCAGCAGAAAAACCAGTCCTTTCAAGACCTTCATGTGCTGTCTCAATGGCAAGAGGAAGAGAAGCAGCCTGTACAAAATCCAAATTCTTGGGTTTCAAGGCCAGTAACTTCTCTTCAACAGCAGTATACTCAGCCAACGACCCGAATTGTTTAGGCCCTTCTAATGCTTTCTCATTTATGTCACCATATACTTCATCCCCCTCTTTCAGTTCCTTCACTTTGCTCCCAACTTTTACCACTACCCCAGCAACATCATATCCTGGAACAGTCTTTTGAGCAAACAAAATTAAAATAAAACAAAACCCTTGTAGCCAATTACTATCACAAATCAATTAACGCCTTAGAAAGTGAAAAAGTTATGATATTTATCCTTAATTTCGCAATTTGGGGTCCTACAAAGAAAATGCATTAGTACCTACTAACTATATGGGGACCAAAAAAAAAAATTGAAGTCACATTTTCTCAGCACCAAACAGAGAAAAGAGAGAAAACAAGAAAGAAAATTCAGTACCGGAAGGGGAGAATCGGTGGCCTTAAACTTGCCCTGTCTTCTCTTGGCATCAACTGGATTAAGAGCAGCAGCAACAACCTTGATCAAAACCTGATCTTCTTTAACTTCAGGAACAGCAACTTTATCATCAAACTTCAAAACATCAACACCACCGTATTCACCATACACCCAAGCTTTCATTTCAGAAGGTAAAGAAGAGACTTTAGGGGCTTTTGTAGAAGCAGGAGCTGCCTGAGAATTGGCAGACACTCTCAGAGGAACGTGAGATAGTGATGAAGAAGAAGAAGAAGACGATGATTGTCTAAGAAACTTGGGTAACTTTCTTCTAGTATTTTCTGGAAAAGCGAGGGAAAATCTATGAGAAAGTGGTGGAAAAAGGTTGGAGGAGATGAAATGAAAGGTGGAGAGCTTTGGCTTAGTGATTGTGGCTTCCATTGTTTCTGACTGTTAACTGCCTATCTACAATCACTTCATTTCACTTATATACATTATCTATACCATATGTTTTATGCTATTTTATTGTTTTTTTTTTGTGCTATTTTATTGTTGATGATACTACAAACTTCTCTAAAAATGGCAAATATTTTTTGACAATGAATATAAATAATTAAGAGTAACATACTCATATCATTATTTAAAAATAGTTAGTAGCTAAAAATCCCTAGCCTCATTACAAATCAATCTTTTTTTTTCTAACTACACATCTTTTTTAAATAAAGAGGGATAATTTTTAATCATTCTTAACCTAAATAACCCCTTTACACATCTTTTTATCAATTTATTTTTTAAATAAGTAATTATTACACATAGATCTGAATTTTATTTTATTTTTTTAAGATTTGGTCGTCTTGTTATGATATTTGATTTTTCGTCGTTTTATTACGATGTTTTATTTTTCGTTGTCTTGTTGCAACTTTTTTATTTGTGTATGACCAATTCAGATGAGTAAAACATATTCAATCAGACAGAGACAATAAATCAGATTATGATAGTCAATATGTTGCAAAACTGGAGTAATAAATATGCTGGTCAATATAATATCATTAAATTTATAGGTTTTGAACCGATTTATTATGTTATTAATCTGAGTGTTGTTTTATCGTCTATAGTTTTTAGTGAATTTTTATATGTGTTTCTATTGATGTATTATTAGTTTGAATCAATATAATTATTTTTTTTTTTAAAAAGTAACATACTCATCTTTTTTACTAGATAAAATAATAATAATAATAATAAAATTATTTCTATTATCACTTTTCACATTTCAACCTTTATTTATATTAATAGTTATTTAATGATTATAATTAATTTAAATATTTGTATTGTCCCTTGAAACTTAATATGTTTATTTAGTTTATTTTACTGAATTTATAAACTGATCAATAAATTATTTTAATTAATCATATAAATATTTTTAATTAGTTTAAATATTTAAATAATTTTATTTTTTTAATTGCTTTAAAAATACAAATATTTAATATTTAATATTTAATTTTTTTATTTATATAAATATAAATATTTGTACTGTAAAAGAGCTCACAATGACTTTTGTTGAAAAATTCAGTAGTTAAATTGACCCTAAATCATTTAGAGTAGCTTATTTAACCCTTAGTGAAAGGCTGAGAGAGCAGATTAACCCTTACTTCAAATAGTAATACTAAAGAAAAATATCTAGATTTTATGGACCAGAAAAAAATGCAAAGTGTATCTGCATTCGCATTTAGTCCACGTACATTTCTTCCTCACTTTTTTTTTCTTATTTCATTCAAAAGCATACATGGGGCAAATATACTGTATTCACTTAATTAATTAAAACTATTTTTAAAATTATAAAATTAATTATGAACTTAATTTCAATTGGATGTCAATTACCAAAAAAAATCTATAGCTAATTGAGTTAGATCGACTCACACAAATTATTTAAAATTAACTCAAAAAAAATTTAAAATTGACTTGATTTACTGAATCGAGCTCGAGCTCAAGTTCGAGTAGTCCGTTGATTTGAGTTCAAACTTCTTAATATTTGACTTAATATACTTATAAATCTAATTAAATTTGTATATATTTACTATTTTATTATTTTATTTTAGTTTAATTATAAAATAACTTAAACAATTGAATTCGAGTTGAATTTTAGATTTTGAATTTAAAAATTAATGGAGCTCAAACCGGATATTGTGTCTTAACTGGACTCCATTACACTCAAGCAGGTCATGGACAAAGAATATGAACCACCCTACACATGGGTCTCGGTCCACCATTGGTGGGTTTGGGTCATCTACAATTTGGAAAGCTTTCTTGGAATGAAAACGACTTTTTGTTCGAAAAAAAAAAAACGACTTGTGTAGTCAACGTTGAACCGTGTAGATTCAATCAATCAATTGATATTATAAACCTGTAAAAGTCTCTCATCCTTTGAATGCGTTACAAGCTTTGATCTTTGCAAAACACAGGAAAAATGAATCACAACCCAGCTGCAGAAATTGATCCTTTCCCTTCTGTTGAGAATCTCCAAATTTCTGGCAATCCAATACCAGGTCAAGAAATTCAAGCTTGTGGATATGCTATCAATGGAACAACTTCTTGCAATTTCACTGTATGATTTCTGACAAAAAAAAAAAATAATAATGGAAAGTTTTTTCTCATTGTATTTTAACTTTTTATTGCACTTTCAGTGGATACGTGGTTCTGAAGAAAATTCGATGAATCCCATTGAAGGTATATTTCAATTATTTTATATATCATTCAAATAGTTCATCATTTGTACTAGTTTCAATTCATTTTCAATCGACTTCAGGAGCCAACAAGCCAGCGTATAAGGTGACTGAGGATGATCTCAATTCATATTTGGCTATTGAAGTAGTTCCTATGGATGATCGAGGCAGAAAGGTGAACAAAACTATACAAATTTTTTTTGTTTCGTTAACTCAGTGTAGAAAAAATCAATTACAACTATAAAATTACAAATTAATCGTGGATTAAAATATAATGATTAATTATGTATAATATTTTTATTTTTGTCCGCATTACCTTAATCAAACAATCAAACTCTTATAGATATTGCAGAAGGATCCGATATCAAGTTTCTGATCTCCTTCCTCAAGTTTGTGACTGCCAATATATACATATATATATATATATATATATCCATTTTTATGCAAAATTAATTTTTTTTTTGGCATTAGGAGCAAAATTAATTAGTTAAGTTGGTGACTTTTGGGTGTTGTGTGTTTGGATTGCAGGGTGAGGTTATGAAGGTTTTTGCTAATGATAAAAAGAAGATAAAAGAGGGACAAGCAAATAATTGTTCAGCAGAATTTTTCTACTCAAACAGGAATTAAAGTCTCATTTTGGATACTAAATAATAGTTGGATCTGGAGAGGAGCTAAATCAACTAGAATTTTTATTTTTGCATATGGAGCACAAGATGGTGGTACATGCAACACTAATGCTAAGAAGTTTGTTTGTTTTTTTTAATAGCTGGAAAGTCAAAAGAGAAAAGCATCGAACTTATGATGTTAACTGTATAATGTTCATTAACTGAGTTATTAGATTATAAAGGAGGACTTGCTAAGAAATTCAACCAAGTACAAATTGTGATGACATTTATATATGTATTTATTCATTTTTGGTTGGTCAATGGCTTTGCGCTGATGATATAATTTCATACTGAAACCCAATAAATTGGCACCTATAATAGTGATCACTATTCACCACTCAACTACAAACCATTATCCAAGAAATGCTTTAACAGTAAATTTTTAGCTAGTTAGTATAATTTTTATAGGATAAATTACTATCACTCCTGAGATTTGGCCAAATTAACTAGTTTGTTCCTACATATTTAAAAGTCAACTAAATGCTCCTCAAATTTAATTGTGTTAACTATTTTTTCTTCCATTAAAATATATAAAAATATTCTGTCAGTCAAAATATCAATAATTATATAAAATTCCAAAATTACCCTTAATTCATTAAGAATTTGGACTAATTAGCATATACATGATAATTTGATGACTAAATTATAAATTTTTAAAAGAAACAAATATCATTCACCTCCTTAAAACTTCATCTTTCTTTCACCTATACCATCTCTTTTACAACCACCCATTGATCCAGTACCACCACCACCACAAAACCAAAATAAAGACAAACAAAATCCAAAATCCAAAACTAAAATCCAAAATCCAAAACTATAACAAAAAAAAAAAAAAACAAAAATAAGAAGAATGGGAAAGATCCCGTGGTGCTACAGCTCTGCCACTCCGTGGAGCAAGCCGTCGCCTTTTTGTCCGCCATCAACCACGATCGTCTTCTGAACATCCTAGCAAGGATCCCCTGTTCTCACCACACACTCTTTTCACTAGTCTCTAAATCCTTTCACTCTCTCTTCTTTACTCCCCTCTTCTACACCAGTCGCTTCTTGCTTAACACCTCACAACCCTTTCTCTACCGCTTGATTCGCTTCCCCAACATAAGTGTAATAATCTTTATTTTTGGTTATTATTTATTATTATTATTATTATCCTTATCCTTATCATTATCATTATTATTTATTATTATTATAACTATAGCTATTCCACTAACTACTATTGTTATTATATTTGTTATTATTATTATTGTTTTATTATACCATTATTGTTATTATTACTATCTTGTTGTCCCATTATTATAATTATAATCATCATCATTATTATTGTATATAAAAGAAGAAGAAATGAAAGTAAGTGAGACTAGGATGTCTGTGTGTGTGTTTTATAAAGGAAAGAGTGTTTGCAGGGGAAGAAAATGGGAGAACAGCGGGTTGATTGTGGTTGTGAGGGAAAAATTTCATTTTAGTACCTAAACTTTTCTTCTTCTCTATTAATCATCCAAACGACTTCGATTGTTACCAAATTTGAACCATAGCTTCTCCTCATCCTCGTTTACACTATAGTAGCCTTTGTTTCATGAGAAACGGTTCAAAATAGTGCAGTTTGGCTAAAAACTATTCGGCTATTTTTCACCGTTCGACACTATTCCAGTGGCTTTTAGCCACGGAGATTGCTACGAACATGTTCCTCTCAACTTTAGAAATCCATAGACACTAGCCACACATACCATCTCGATCGTTTGAATTTACAAATTATTCGGTAAATTCTTTTTAATTTTTTGATCTTTTAATTATGTGCATGTTTTGGTGTATTTGAGGTTTTAGATGTGTTCTATAAATTGTAATGAACATTTTGGTATATTCGGTTTGGTTGGGTGATGCGTTTTCCGATGAGAATCCAGTGGGTCCCACCCAAATTCTGGTGATGAATAGTGACTTATCCGAAAAATTTTGAATTTATTTTTAAAAAATAGTATAAATTGTGTTGATCAATTTCCATAACTGGACTTAGGTCCAATTCCTTACAGATTATGAGAAAAAAATTCTGGAATGGTTATGGAGGAAATTATTTATTTCCATATTTTCCATATTCATTTAGAAAAAATTATTTGAGCATCAAAATTAATCATTTTAGTGTTTTTAAGGGTATTTTGATCATTTCTTAATTTTTATAATTTTTAAGAATTTATTTAAAGATATTTATTAAATAAATATTATTTACTTAGAGACTTCGGGAGTAAAGAGGTGTAGAGCCTAGGCAGCCAATGATGCGTCGGCTAGCACGCTCCACTTGTGAATTAATTTTATGAAATGTTTATTGAGAATATTTAAACTAGAATTTTCATGTGGTTAATATAATATTAGGTTGAATATTTATTTAATTATGATTATAAAGCTTACCACATGCATGATATTTATTTTATTATCATGAATAATATTTGGAAAAATGCTTTAGTTGAATTTATTTTATTTTGTCTTATTTTATTTTAATTGTTTATGATATAAACATGATTTGGAGAAAAATGGTAGAACGTGCTACCTAGTGGGTGTCACTAGGACCACGTGCACACTAGTAAGATCTTGAGTCTGAAAAAAAATTTATGGAATGGCTTGGTTGAGCATGTTCTCTCGGGCAGTATTATTGTTGTGGCTCGATAGAGCTTGTGCTCTCAAGTAATATGTGAATTGAGCTCAGTGGATTTTGTGCTCTCGGGCCGGAAATTAAGATATAACTCGGTTGAGTTTGTTCTCTCATGACATCGAAAATGGATTAATTAAGTGATTGGACTGCGGTTGTAACTCCGTTGAGATTGATCTCTCGGGATGGCAGTCACTTGGATTAAAGAGAGCCAAAAGGTTAGTAGAATGGAGGTTTATAGTTCTACAATGTTTTCCACCAAAGGTTTTAATTTATATGATTTCGTAAGAGAATTTTGTATTAAAGTGATTTGTGAATTTTTGGGAAGGAATTTATATAAATATAATTTTTAATAAAGTAAAGGAATTTTAATGTTTATTTATTTAAAAAAGGTTTTAAATAACTATTTTAAAACTAATATACATTTTATAGAATTGATTCACTCAGTGAGGTCTGATTCCTCTCAATTTTATTTTTCCAAGGCCTCACAGTCAGACCGATTCTAGCTATCGTCTGCGCAGGGTTTCTCCTTCTCCGACTATTTTACATAGGTTTATTTGATATATGTATCGTGTAACTGAATTCTAGAACACCGCTGTAGTAGACTATTTTGTATAACTTGTATTGTGAATTTTATTATATTGGAGATATATGTATTTGATTTGAATTATGATTTTATTGTGAAGAGTGTTGATTAGGAAATATTTTAGAAGTGTTTTCTCTTTCTATAGGATTTAGTTTTAGCCCGGTGTAAAAGAAGGTTTACCGAATTTTCTTTAAAAATTAAAAGTGATTTAATTTTGAATGTGAAAATTTTCTTAAGACTTACAACGGGTTTTGAAAGTTTCACGCTTTTCTCATTCCCTAGTACCGGTCACATGCCTTTTGGGTTCGGATCGTGACAAAATTGGTATCAGAGCTTATGGTTAATTTCTTGGAACTACTGTGGTGATTAAGTTGATAATTTTCACTTATTGTCATTATTATTTCTAGAATTTGGTGTATATGTTAGTTCCTTTGTGGTGTTTTGAATCTTATTGGTTTATGTCTTTTTAGAATGAGGCGAGAGCGAGTAGCTCCTGCTGTAGAAGCAGCAGATGTTAATGAGCAATCCTTTTAGGATGAAGCTCCTCCCTTTGCCCTACCACATAAAAGGAGGGGTAGGCCTAGGGCAACAATAGCTCAAGGATAAGAGCAACAACCGCAAGTTGAGCCAGAAGTTCCAGAAATAGATCCTACAACTTTTGCAGTTGGAATGGTAGGAATAAATTAGGGTTTAGCTGCACTTAACCAAGTAATGCCAGTGGTGCAATAGATGTTTCAACAAAGGAACCAAGGGATGACAAATGTTGATGCTCTTCTTTTGTATTCCCAAGTTGGGATAATTTCTTTTAATGGGACTAGAGATGCCTTGAACTTTATTAATGCCATTGAGTCTAGGACTAGGATTGGGTATACAGACTATCAGAAGATTCTTATTATTGAGTTGTCAATACAAACAATAGCTCAAGATTGGTTCATGTAGTTCATATAGCCCTACATGGACATTATCACTTAGATAGAGTTTAAGGGGCGCTTCTTACAGTTTTCTATCCACCTGCTGTAAGGGATGCATATAGATGGCAGTTGTTGCATATCAGTAAGGAAGACATATCAGTTGATAATTACAAAAAGGAGTTTCTCAGGTTGTCATGTCATGCCGCGGACGTGATGGGAGATGAGCGTAGAGTAGTGGATTTATATATGACTGGGTTAGGTTCAACTTATGTGGGGATTCGTACAGAGGGTCACACAATCGAGAGTGTTATTAATGATACTAGACAGTTAGAAAGGCGACACATAATGCATGGTATGATACCAAACCCTTATATGAGTGGAAATGGTAGGACAACTAGAGTTTAAAATATTACCCAACTAGTGTTTCAGAGGGGCAGTGTTTGTGTTCAGGCTATTGGTACTTCACACCAGGGCTACAGAGGTTATTTTGGTCATAAGAGTGGAAGACATAGCCGACAAAGTAGCAGACTTATTAGATTTGGGCATAGGACCAGTAGTGGTAGTAGTGGTCAGAGTTCTGGGTACAACAGTACAGGCTCAAGGCCCAGTGCATGTCCTAACTGTGGTCGAGCACATCAAGGACCGTGCCACCTACCATCAGGAGCATGTTTCAAATACGGTCATGTTGGGCACTCTGCTAGATCATGCCCAAATTTTGGTTATCAGTAGGCATACCCATAAAGTTCATCTACTATAGTTGCTTAGCCAGTACAACAGACTCTTTAATTTCATGCACCGGTGTATCATCAGTAGAGTGGTACTCAGTTTGTAGGCTAGCAGGGTCATGGTTTAAGAGGTAGATTTAGAGGAAGATCTAGTGGCAGAGGATTTATACAGCCATCTACTTCACAGTAGGCAGGCTGTGGGCAAGCTAGAGTATTTACCCTAACCCCTCAGGATGCTCAAGCATCCAATGTAGTTATGGCAGGTACTCTCTCAGTATGTTATCTTGATGTTAGAGTTTTGTTTGATCTTGGTGCATCACATTCTTTTGAATCTCCTATTTATGCTTCAAAAATGGGATGGAAAGCATCCAAGTTGTTAATTCCATTGTCTATAGCGACTCCATTTAACGATGAGTTGAAGATAGATATAGTCTTTCTATCTTGTTTAGTGTCAGTGGAAGGTAGAGAGTTGCTTATAGATTTAGTTTTATTGGATGTAATAGATTTTAATGTAATTTTGGGATTAGATTGGTTGGCACAACATTATGCTACTTTGGATTGTTGGGAGAAGTGATTTTCAAAATTGCAGGTAACGTGGAATTCTAATTCAGAGGTGATAAAAGTTCAATGCCTCAAAATCTCATTTCTGCAATCATAGCTAGAAAGATGGTTAAGAGTGGACGTCAAGGCTGTTTGGCTGTGATTAGAGATACAAAAGCAGATAAGGAGGTAGTTAAGGATGTGCCAGTTTTATGTGAATTTTCAGTTGTCTTTCCTGAAGAATTACCAGGGTTGTCACCGAAAAGAGAAATAAAATTCTGTATCGATGTTGTACCTGGTACAAAATCCTATCTCTATGCCACCTTATAGAATAGCACTTATGGAATTAGCAAAGCTTAAAGAGCAGTTATAAGAGTTGATTGATAAGGGTTTTATTAAACCTAGCACATCTCCTTGGGGTTCTCCAGTGTTATTTGTGAAGAAGAAAGATGGTAGTCGTTGACTTTGTATCGATTATAGACAGTTGAATAAAGTTACCATTAAGAACAAATATCCACTCCTAAGGATCGATGATTTGTTTGATCAACTTCAAGGAGCTCGGTATTTCTCCAAGATTGACTTGAGGTCTAGATATCATCAGTTGAGAATAAGAAGTGGAGATATACCTAAGACTACTTTTCGAATGAGATATGGCCATTATGAATTCTTGATGATATCTTTTGGGTTGACTAATGCCCTAGCAGCTTTCATATACTTGATGAATAAGGTGTTTAGGCCATTCTTGGACTGATTTGTGATAGTATTCATTGATGATATCTTAGTATATTCTAAGAGTGAGGTGGAGCATGCTATGCATTTATGAATTGTACTTTAGACTTTAAGAGAGCACCAATTGTATGCTAAGTTCTCGAAATGTGAGTTTTGGTTGGATTAAGTGGCATCTTAGGCCATGTAATATCTAAAGATGGCATACAAGTAGATCATAAGAAGATTGAAGCCATTACAGAATGGTTGAGGCCCACAACAATCACTGAAGTAAGGAGTTTTTTGGTTTTAGCTTGCTACTATAGGAGATTTATGAAGGATTTCTCCAAGATTGTTGCACCTTTAACAAGGTTGACCTAGAAGAATGCCAAATTTGTGTGGACTAATAAATGTGAAGAGCATTTTCAAATGCTCAAAGATAGGTTAAGTTCAGCTCTAGTGTTGACTTTACCTTTAGGTAATGAAGGGTATATCGCATACTGTGATGCTTCTTGAGTAGGATTAGGTTGTGTATTAATGTAAAAAAAGAGTAGTTGCTTATGCTTCTCGTCAGTTAAAGAAACACGAGCAGAATTACCCTACTCATCATTTGGAAATGGCAGCAATGGTGTTTTTATTGAAGATATGGAGGCATTACTTTATGGAGTGACTTGTGAGATATACATTGATTATAAGAGTTTGAAGTATATCTTCCAGCATAAAGCTTTGAATTTAAGGCAGAGAAGGTGGATGGAACTCTTGAAAGACTATGATTGCTCCATCCTATACCATTCGGGCAAAGCTAATGTGGTAGCTGATGCATTGTGCAGGAAGTTAGCAGGAAGCCTTACTCACATTAGCACGGAAAGGGGGTCAATCATTAAAGAATTGCATTAGTTGATTGATTAAGGGTTATAGTGGAAAGTAACCAAGTCATGCCTTTCAGTTTAATTTAAAGTACGAGCAGTATATTTAAATAGAGTTAAGGCAGCTCGGAGAAGGAATTCCCAATTACAGAAGATAATGTCAGAGGTACAACAAGGCCAATCTAGAGACTTTGTTATTGACAATGAGGGTGTACTACGTTTAGGCACTAGATTGCGTGTGTCAAATGTGGATGAGTTGAGAAAGGAGATTATGGAAGAAGTTCATTTTCTTGCTTACAGTGTTCATCTAGGCTCTACCAAAATGTATCATGACTTGAAAGATAGTTACTAGTGGAATGGAAAGAAAAGAGACATTGCAGAATTTGTATCTAAGTGTCTCACTTGTCAGCAAGTAAAATTACAACATCAGAGACCCTCAAGGTTATTACAGCAGTTGCCCATCCCAGAATGGAAGTGGGATATGATTGCTATGAATTTTGTGACTATATTGCCTCGTACTACTGGAGGTTATAATGCTATTTGGGTGGTAATTGATAGGCTAACCAAGTCAGCTCAATTTTTGCAAATTAAGAAGACATATACTACTGACAGGTTAGTAAGGTTATAGATTAATAGAATAGTTTGCCTCTATGGGTAACCAAAAAGTATAGTTTTTGATAGAGGAGCTACTTTTACTTCAGTCTTTTGGCAAGAATTGCATAAGGATTTGGGTACGAGACTTAATTTTAATACAGCATTTCCACCTCAAATAGATGTTCAGTCAGAAAGGACCATTCATACATTAGAAGATATGTTGAGAATGTGTGTGATAGACTTTGGTGGTCAATGGGATTTACACTTGCCTTTGATTGAATTTGCATATAACAATAGTTATCATGCGAGTATCGAAATGGCTCCATATGAAGCATTATATGGTAGGAAGTGTAGATCACCTGTGTGTTGGGAAGTTGGAAAGAGACAAATAACAGGCCTAGAATTAGTGCAAGTGACTTTAGAGATGATTTCTATCATCCAACAGAGATTAAAGGCATACTTTTAGCCAAAAGAAAAGCTATGTAGACCCTAAAAGGAAAGATGTATCATTTTCTATTGGAGACATGGTGTTTCTCAAGGTGTCTCAAATGAAGGGAGTAATGAGATTTGATAAATAGGGCAAGCTAGCTCCAAGGTACATTAGATCATTTGAAATTCACTCAAAGATGGGAGAAGTGGCTTATAGATTGGTGTTGCCACCTGAATCGTCTTGAATTCATCTGGTATTCCATGTTTCCATGTTGAGAAAGTATATCTCCGATCCTTTTTATATTCTCCAGCTACAAACTATAGAGATTAGCGAAGATTTGTCTTATGAAGAGCATCTTGTAGCGATTATAGATCGTCAAGTTTGCCAACTGCGTACGAAAGCGCAAAAGCACTACCGGCTTACTTTCTCTCGGGATTCCTATAGTGAAGGTACTATGGAGTAACCATACAATGGAAGATTGCACTTGGGAGACGGAGGCCAATATGTAGAGCCGATATCCCTATTTGTTTCAATATTGATATAAAATTCGAGGACGAATTTTTCTTTTAGGGGGGAAGAATGTAATAAACTGAATTTTTTGTTATTATTATTTATTATTATTATTATTATTATTATTATCATTATCATTATCCTTATCCATAGCATTATCATTATCATTATTATTTATTATTATTATAATTATGACTATTCCATTAATTACTATTATTATTATATTTGTCATTATTATTATTAATTTATTATACCATTATTGTTATTGTTACTATCTTATTGTTCCATTATTATAATTATAATCATCATTATTATTATGGTATATAAAAGAAGAAGAAATGAAAATAAGTGGGACTAGGATGTCCGTGTAAAGGAAAGAGTGTCTGCAGGGGAAGAAAATGGAAGAACGGCGGGTTGAGTGTGGTTGTGAGGGAAAAATTTCATTTTAGTACCTAAACTTTTCTTCTTCTCTATTAATAATTCAAACGACCTTCGATTGTCACCAAATTTAAACCATAGCTTCTCCTTATCCTTCTCTACACTCCATAAGCTTTTGTTTCACAAGAAACTGTTCAAAATAGTATAGTTTGACTAAAAGCTATTCGGCCATTTTTCACCGTTTGACACTATTCCGGTGGCTTTCAGCCGTTCCTCTGGACTTCAGAAATCCATAAAAACCAACCACGCAATTATTTGGTAAATTCTCTTTAATTTTCCAATCTCTTAATTCCGTGCATGTTTTGGTGTGTTTGAGGCTATAGATGTGTTCTATAAATTGTAATGAACATTTTGGTATATTCGGTTTGGTCGGGTGATGCGTTTTCCACTGAGAATCCGGTGGGTCCCACCCGAATTCTGTTGATAAATAGTGACTTCCTGAAAAATTTTTAGTTTATTTTTAAAAAAATAGTATAAATTGTGTTGATAAATTTCCATAACTGGACCTAGGTCTAATTCCTTACGGATTATGAGACAAAAATTCCAGAATGGTTATGGAGAAAATTATTTATTTCCGCATATATTAGTTTAATTCATTTAAAAAATTATTTGAGCATCAAAATTAATCATTTTAGTGTTTTTAAGGTTATTTTGATCATTTCCTAATTTTTATAATTTTTTAAATATTTTTAAGAATTTATTTAAAGCTATTTATTAAATAAATATTATTTATTTATAGACTTTAGGAGCAAGAGGTGCAGAGCCTAGGCAGTCGAGGACGCGTCGACCAGTTGGCTCCACCTGTGAGTTAATTTTTTTAAACTAGAATTTTCATGTGGTTAATATAATATTAAGTTGAATATATATTTAATTATGATTATAAAGCTTGCCACATGCATGATTATTTTATTTTATTATCATGAATAATATTTGGAAAAACGCTTTAGTTGAATTTATTTTATTCTATTTTATTTTATTTTAATTGTTTATGATACAAACATGATTTGGAGAAAAATGGTAGATCGTGCTACGTGGTGGGTGTCATTAGGACCACGAGCGCACTGATAAGATCTTGAGTCTAAAAAAAAGTTATGGATTGGCTCGGTTGAGCATGTTCTCTTGGGCAGTGTTATTGTTGTGGCTTGGTAGAGCTTGTGCTCTCAAGCAATATGTGAATTGAGCTCGGTGGAGCTTGTGCTCTTAGGTCGAAAATTAAGATGTAACTCGATTGAGCTTGTTCTCTCGGGACATCGAAAATGGATTAATTAAGTGATTGGACTGCGGCTGTAACTCGGTTGAGACTGATCTCTTGGCACTGCAGTTACTTGGATTAAAGAGAGCTGAAAGGCTAGTAGAATGGAGGTTTAGGGTTCTGCCATATTTTCCACCAAATGTTTTAATTTATATAATTTCGTAAGAGAATTTCGTATTAAAGTGATTTGTAAATTTTTGGAAAGGATTTATATAGATATAATTTTTAATAAAGTAAAGGAATTTAAATGTTTATTTATTTCTTTCTTTTTTAAAAAAAATTATTTTAAATAACTGTTTTAAAACAAACATGCATTTTATAAATTGATTCACTTAGTGAGGTCTGATTCCCCTCACTTTCATTTTTTCAGGACCTCACAGTTAGACCAATTCTAGCTATCGTCTGCGCTGGATTTCTCCTTCTCCAACTATTTTACGTAGGTTTATTTGATATATGTATTGTGTAATTGAATTCTAGAACACCGTTGTAGTAGACTATTTTGTATAACTTATATTATAGATTTTATTATGTTGGAGATATATGTATTTGATTTGAATTATGATTTTATTGTGAAGAGGGTTGGTTGAAATATTTTAGAAGTGTTATCTCAATCTACAGGATTCAGTTTTATCTCAGTGTAAAAGAAGCTCTACTGAATTTTCTTTAAAAATTAAAAGTGATTTAATTTTGAATGTGAAAATTTTCTTACGACTTATTACAAAGTTTTGGAAGTTTCACGCTTTTCTCATTCTCTAGTGCCGGTTGTAAGCACCCAATTTTGGGATGACTAGAGTATGGATGCGACAGAGGACCCGATGATGAAAATAGACTGTGAAATTAGATTTATTGGATCTGATTTATTGATTTTGAGCTAAATTGTAAATTATTTTTAAGATTTATTTTAAATTTTATTTATTTTATTTATCTTATTAATGAATTCTAAAAAATATAAAAAATAAATTTTCAAAAAAAAATCAAAAGCAAAAATAAAAAAAGAAAAGGGACGGAAATGAATTTCAAGAATGAACAAATGGCCTTCCATTTTTTTTGAATTTATTTATTTATAAATTTTGATTAGGTTATTTTGATAAATATTTTTGTTTTATTAGATAAATGTGTGGATAAACTTTATTTTTTAGATAAATAATAAAATAAAATTATTTTATTTTATTTTTATCCTGTAATTATATTAGGGTTACAGGATTGTATTTATATATATATATATATATGTATGTATTTTTCTTTTCACAGGGAGGCTAGGGTTTTATTTTCTTTTCTCTCTATTTTTCTGATTCTTAGCAGTCAACAAAAAATACGCCCACTCTTCTTTAATTTTCAGGTGCTTTTTTCAAGTTAGCCACAAACTTTCATCAATGGTAATTACCTTCTGAGGGGAATCAATACTGCATTCATCAAATTAGTTCTTTTTCTACACCTTTCTCTTTTAATTTTGTTTGATTATTTTATTCCATTTAATTTTGATCTGATCTGATTTAATTTTAATTTTAATTTTAATTTTTTAGTTACTAATTCTTGTTATTTTTTCTGTTTATGATTATGGATGGGGTGATTTGAATCCACTGTGGAGAACAAAACCTATGAAGATCTATGGAATGCCATGAATTAAATTTTGTATTTGAATGTAGTTTTAGGATTTTTTATTCATTTATTTTGTAATTTTATTTTATATTTTATTTTTTGGGGTTGTAATTAATTTTAATTTTTGTTGTCAGTAGATAATTGTAATAGCCCCAATAGTGCGAATAGTGCAATCATATGGGTGACATGTGTTTTTATTTTAATTAATTGGTTAGTAAATTAGGATTTCATTTGGTAAATTCAATTGAAATTAATGGTGGCTTTAGATTAATTTTAGGTTGTATGTAATTAAAATTAGGGTTAGAAAAATCACATAATGTTTGTTTTTGATTTATTATTTATTATTTTTTTGTTATTTGGGCTTATTTTTTTTATTTTTATTTGTTTTGGGCTCCAAGCCCACGTGTAGATTTTAACTCACTTAACCAATAGGCTTTAAAATTGGTTTTAGATTTAATTAAAAATAACTTAGGCCCATTTATGTTAATTTAGACTTTTGGCCTATTTTTTAGTTAAATAAAATTAATTTAGACTTAGCTCAGCCCATTAATAAAGCCTTCTTCATAATTTCTAGACTTAGGATCATTTCATTTAAAATTAATTGGAATTAAGTCCACTAATTCATTTCTTTTTCTTTTAAAATTTAATAGATTTAGGCTCATTTTATTTAGAATTGAAACAACAGATTTAAGTTCACTAATATAATTAAAATATAGGCCCACTTTTAGTTCAATTTCACTTGTAAATAAAAAATGTAGATTTAAGCTAACTTAAAATTAAAATCAAATGTAGTTTAGATTTAGGGACGTTACGCCTTGAATGCAATTTTTTATGTGCTTTTACATGGATTGGCTACCTTAGGGTTAGATAGATGTTCAATTAGGGTTTAATGAAATTGCATGTAATTAGGAAATAAGATAGTAATTCATAAAATAACTCTAAATGAACACAAGACTAAAAGAAGTTGGTATTCCGTATCTAGAACTCCTGGTTGTTGTGCTAGCTTGTAGTCGATAATCGAGTTACCACCACCTTCAATTTATCCCAGTTATTACCCTGGGTGGCGACTCCTCATCTCCACACTATATATTTGTGATATAGTAGTGTGCTCCCTAGAGCTTTGAGCTTAAACAGTGTCGTGGTTACAATAAACTTGGGCGCGCGCTAAACCCCGCCGTTTAAAGTGGCGACTCCACTGGGGATAAGAGATATTGATTCTACTTGTGTTCTTTAGAATTATTTTATTAATTATTATTTTATTCTTGCTTTCATTTTTGCATGTCCCTATTAGCTGATGATGTTGGTTTATGGTCCCTTGATTCCACCAGCTTCCTAGGATTGTAAATTGGCTAACCATCACTCTTAGCCTTAACTCAGTTCAAGAGAGATTACTGGGCTCATCTGACCAGAGTCTGTAACCCAAGTCCTAAAGGGGGATAGTCTTCTCTCGAGTTTGCAAAGGATGTCGAGCCCTTCTGACCTTGGCCTGTAACTTAAGTCTTAAAGGAGGGCATCTTGCTAAGGAAACGTTGAGCTTTTTCACCGAACTCAGCTCATGTAGTGACCTAGTAATTTCCCTTAGGATCTACCCAACTTGCTTATGTATGTTGCCATGAGGTAATTCTATCTATAAAGGCCCAAGCCCATACTTTAGAAACCTATTTGGGCTAATAAAGATTAGGCTACCTTTTTATACCTAGAAATACTATTTCTATGCTTTTACTACTTTGAGAGATTTGGCATGCTCGTCGGTTCTTAATATCCCCTGTTGATATTAAGGCCCAGACCAAAAATAGTAAGAAAAGGAACGCACCATTGAACACGTGTGTGGGAGGAATAAGATTGGAAGGATGTATATTTTACACTTGATTTGATAATTGTATACTTGACTTGTTACTTGTTATGTGCTACTTGTTGCATAACACGTGCATCATGCATACATGCATACATATCGTTCATGCATCATACTAACCCCTTATTTTTCAGCCATCATAGATTCATCCGGGTCTTCCTGTGTTTGGGAACAGAAAGTTCGCAGATTGGTGAGGACTGATTCAAGCCCAAAGTCTATAACCAAAGAGATCCTTCACAGTTTGGAAAAGTACCCAATCAACCCGCTTTACTTGGAAGCTACGCCAACATCAGTTATGTAGATAGAAGAGATAGAACAAGGGAATTGGACCTTAAAGGACATCAAAGGAGCATTAATGGATGACATGAGAGCAATGATGCAAAATGAACTAGGACAAGCTTTGGCTGGGTTAATGCCACCTGCTACTGTACCTGCACTCACTGCTACTGCACCTCCTGTTGCTGCCAATCCACCAGTTGTAGATACACCACTTGATAATGTTGGGGGGCAACCAATGAATGCTGCTAGGAATGCACCAAATACTGAAGTGAAATCGGAAGATGTGGAGAAATATATGATTGAGAAAGCAAAGAGGGAATCACTTTAGCAAGTTCAGGAGCTGGAATCCAAGCAGATGAAAGCACTGACTCAGAAGATGTCTAAAATGGAAGAATTGATAAGAGGACAGGGTATGGGATACTCATTTGATTTTGATGATATGATGCAATTTGAGGAAGGTAAGCTGCCTGATAAGTTTAAGATGCCACAACTATAGAAGTTTGATGGTACTGGAGACCCAAGGATCCACCTTAGTCAATATACAACTACTATAAGCACCACAAAAGCTCTTCTGTCTGTAGTCACCAAGCTGTTTGTACTATCCTTGGAAGGTATGGCTGTAAATTGATATCATGGGTTAGAGAAGTCTATCCGAGCTGATTGGAGAGAATTGTGTACTGCTTTCCTAAAATAATATGATCATAATACCAGGCTTGAGGTGTCTATTAGAGATTTGGAATTGACTAAGCAGAAGCCTAATGAATCATTTTCCGATTTCTTGACTGGATTCATGAATAAGGCAGGATTAATGAAAAATAAGCTAGCTGAGAAGGATCAAATTAGGATGATTTTTCGAAATGTGTCACCTAATTTGGTTAAAAGGTTACAAATGATGAACCCCAAGACATTTGTAGACCTTTATGATGATGGGTTGCAAGCTGAGGAGATTGAAAGTGAGAAGAGGAAGATTGCTAAAAGCACTGGAGCAAGAAACTATCCAACTGGGGGCACACAGCAAGGAAATACCAGTCGGGCTGTGGAAGTCCATATTGTCTAACAACCCAGGAGATTCTCGAATTTCAACCAACCTTTATCTAAAATCCTAGATCGTTTGATCCAAAAAGGCCTCCTTAGACCCTTAACTGTTTCTAAACCACTGAACCCAAATCTCCCTGGCTTTGACCCAAACAGTTACTGTAAGTTTCACCAAGGTCTTGGCCATTCTATTGACTCTTGTATGCATCTTAAACATAAAATCCAAAACCTTTTAGATTCTGGAAAAATCATGGACCCTAAAAATCCGAACACTAGAAATAATCCTTTCCCAAACTACCAAAATGTTCCACCCCCAAGCACCATGATGATTAATTCAGGAGTTAGTGAGGAAGAAGTACTAAGCTCCTTTGAGGACCTAGACCTTAAAGCCAATGAGAATACTCATGATGCCCCTAAACAATCCCAGAGAGGAGTTGAAGATTTATTGGGCCAACCTTCTTGCAAGTTCGATTATAAAGTATTTTACTCTAAACCACCTTCTTATGATATCCCTATTGAATCAATCACACTTGGAGGATGGGATGAGGAATTTGGAGATGACAGTGAGCCATTAAGTGAGAATTGTGAGAAATCTGAGGCTCTTAAGCAGCCACAACAAGGAGTTGAAGATTTTTTAGGACAACCCTCAGGCAAGTTTAACTACAAAATGTTTTACACTAAGCCATCTTCCAGTAACATACCCCTTGAAACAATAGTGCCTACTGGATGGGGAGATGAATTTGAAGAGGAGGACAAGGAAGGCTATAATATGTGGATTGATAATGCAGAAGTGAACCATGGTCGCCGAGAATAGTTGCTACATCAAGGACAGCCACCTTAAGACTTAACATCCCTAGCATTTAGAATAGAAAATAAATTGTTTGTGTTTTCTTTTAATAACATTTTAGTTTTTTTAGAACTTTTACTTTTTTTATCTATGATATGAATTTTGATTGTGCTTATTTGTGTAATGTGCATCCTAATGATATTGTGCATTGTGATACTGATCGCATATACATGTTTGACATAAATCCAATTTCAATTAGATTCATTCATCATGGGCACGAATGAAAATTCAAAGAACGTTCATATACCACATGGTATAATTTTTAAGGAGAGAGAAAATTTGAGAGAATTTAAAAAGTGAAAAAATAAAGGAAAATAAAGAATGAATGAAAGGGTTAGCTAGGTAAAACGAGAGAAAAATATTATGTGAAATTTTTTTCAGAAGGCCTAATTAATAACAAGAGTTGTATCATGTGATGTAATGAATGTTCTCATTTTTGCCCTAACGAATGAATAAAGTTGAATTTGAATTTACTGTTCAAATATCGCATATTCGTTTTTATCATATTGCATAAGTATCTGAAAGGAAACATAAAACATAATGAAGGCTAAAAATCAGAGCTATGAGATCATTATTTTAGTTTTATTTTATTTTATTTTATTTTCTCTTTGTTGCCCCTTGTTATTTTGATTGTAAAATCAAGTTAACCTATACCTTGTAGTTATCCTCAATCATATTCAGCTCAAAGAATTCTTCGAAGCTATAAATTCCACTTTGACCACCCTCCATTGAGAGCAAGACTAATGGCAAGCATGGAGGAAAATTATCAGAAATCGGGGGCAAAATGTAGCTCTGGGGGCAATTTGGGCTCAAAACAGTGAGTCTGCACTCAAAGACTGAAGATGAACATTGAAATATAAGAGTTAAGAGGAGTGTTCTGGGGGCAAAAAAGAAGTGAACTACAAGCAGTAGACAACAGTTCATCCATATAGCAATCATCAGACAATGGACTTCATCCTTTAGACGGTTATCTGTTAGGGGAACTGTATCAAAAGTTCTAGCATCAGAAGTATCAACCTTAAAGCATTCAAGGCTCAAATCTGCAAGTTGTTGACAAAGCACCTCGTTCTCACACTCTGAGCTGCGAGTATAACTCTACTCCATAGAAGACCTGTTAGGATCATGCATATCATACATAACATGCATACACTTACATACATCTGTTGTGAAAGGCTTATTTTTTTTGTCAAGGTTACACAAATACTTCTCTACTAATATTCAAAATTAGTGTTGTAAAGTACAGAAAAGTAGTCAGAGTCTGGAGGAGTGAAAATAGGAAAGGCGATAATATCAAGATGAACCAGATGCTCAATGGGCCTATCTAACAGGGAGATATCATTGATGGTAGCACTCGCAGAAGTCTCATCCTAAGCAATCTTAAGAGGAATACACTTTAGGAGATGCACCTGAATGCATTTTGACAGCTATAAGACTGCTTCAACAGAGATTAAGTATCGAATCTAGCTTCTCTCAACTCCTAATCTGAAGGTCTAATACACCAGCAATGCAGCTATCGACCAGATAAGGGAAAAATGCACTCAGTACTTGAGATGAATGCACTCTACAATTCCTCTCATTATGAAATAAAGCCCTCTAATTCCTAAACTTTTTTACAGGGGATGTCAGGAAGAGGAATGAAGCTTTTTTTATCATAGCATCAGCGAGGGTGATAGAAAGACAAACTCAGCTCTGTGCCACGACTTCAAGGGCGAAGTATCAAGACGCTTGAGATCAGAGACATCGTCATAATCAAAAGGGAAGAGTGCGAAAAATAATGTTGCATTCTGAAAAAATTTCTTCACTGATAAATAGATCAGACTAACTTATGGTATTTTATGCAGGGAAAATAAAAAGGAAAAAAAAAAGCAAAAGAACTAGTGTGAAAGTAAGACCAGGCAAGAAGGCAAATGCCAATCGCTCATCAGAATATCACCCCGTATGACAAACGTCTTGACAAATGCTCAAGGGAAGTAACAAAACTCTATCCCTTTGGTTATGCAGTAAAGTGCTTCCTCAATTCAAAAATTCAAAGTAAATTCATCCAGTTCATGAGATCATGTGTGAAAAGTTATCTCATGAAATTTTGGTCTTAATGACTCTTTTTTATTAGCTTCATAGAGTTTGAATGTCTAGTTAACAGCTCTGTGCTGAGAGTTTATAAACTTTAATCAATCTAATGCTCACTTGACACCCGAACAAAGGGAAAATATGCAAAAATAAAGTCTATGGACTTGCAGCATAAATTGCTTGGATTTAGAGTATCATTTCAGTCTTTTTGAATAATAAATGTGCATCTAATCTACTCCAATGCTCAAATTGAGTAAGAGTACAAAATCCCTTAATGGTATCCACACTGAGTAATACAAGAAAGGCGGTGGAATACTAAGAGGAGAATTGAAATAAGAGCAAGCATTTCTAATCCACTCCAATGCTCAGAAATGAGTAAGAGTATCAACATGAATCTTCTGGTGGTATCCACGCTGAGTGATACGAGAAAGGCGGGGGAATACTAAAAAAGGATTATGTTAAAAGTTGTTCCATTTACTCCAACGCTATAAACAGAGTATGAGTATCCAAAGGACCTTTCCAACGGTATCCACGCTGAGTGATATCAGAAAGGCGGGGGAATACTCGGATAAGGAAGAAAACACATTAATAACTCAAAGACTGTTTTGATCCTCAAAATTTAATCTATTTATGCTCAATGTCCACAAATTTTGTCTAGTAAGTTACCCCTGAATTTAGGTGTGAAAGTTAGCTCTTCACTTGGTAAATTATCCACTCTCAGCATACGGTGGTTAATGATACCTCTAACTTTGTGAATGGCAAATAAATGATAGTCATGAAAATTGAAAATTAGTGGGATATATTGAAGGCACATTATCTTGGGATAAATGATGAATTTGCTTAATTTAATGCACTTTTATACAATCGTCACCCTAAAACTAACTTTACCAACTTTTTACACTCAGTATGTGTCATCAGCATCGGTATTATCAAGTCAAATCAAGGTCGTCGAGCAATGAAGGTAGCTAATCAAAGTCAATCAGCAGGAAAATTCAAAGCAATCAGTCAGCGCTAACACTAAATTCCAGTTGATATGAAATTCAAAGGGCGATGTCTGCTTCTTTCACATACTGCAGTCACTCAGTTATATGCTATGTGGTAGCTATAACTCCGATTCACTCAGTTTTATGCTGCATGGTAGGTATAACATGACTTTGAAGTTCATTTCATTATATGTTACACAGTAGCTGTAACAACATTTTGAATTCACTTTAGCTAGACATTACACAGTAGTTATAGCATAAGTTGCTAGATGCTCCACAGTACTTATATCACCTTTCACACACTCTTTTGCTAGATGTTCTATAGGAACTATAGCACATTTTCAAATCACAAGTTCACTAGACGTTCCACAGGAACTATAGTGCAATTAACTAGACGTCCCACAGGGAATATAGTTAATTTCTTCAATTCATTTCATTAGACGTTCCACAGGAATTATAGTGCAATCGGCTAGACGTCCCACAGGGAATATAGCTAATTTTAAATCAACACTATACGTCCGAGTGTAGTGTATTTTCAATTCAACACTATACAACCGAGTATAGTGTCTTGTCAAATTAACACTATACATCCGAGTGTAGTGTCTTGTCAAATTAACACTATACGACCGAGTATAGTGTATTTTTAAATCAACACTATACGACCGAGTATAGTGTATTTCAACACTATACGACCGAGTATAGTGTATTTTAACACTATACGTTCGAGTATAGTGTACTTTCCAAATCAACACTATACGACCGAGTGTAGTGTATTTTCAAATCAATATTATACGACCGAGTATAGTGTACTTTTCAAATCAACACTATACGACCGAGTGTAGTGTATTTTCAAATCAACACTATACGACCGAGTATAGTGTACTTTCCAAATCAATGCTATACGACCGAGTATAGTGTATTTCCAATCAACACTATACGTCCGAGTATAGTGTATTTTCAAATTAAAATTTGCGATCAGTTATGGACTATAGCATCAAAAGTGAGCAATGAAAGGGTTGCAGCTAAATGCGAGCAGTTATGGACTGCAACATCAAAAGTGAGCAATGAAAAGGTTGCAGCTAATTGCGAGCAGTTATGGATTGTAGCATCAAAGGTAGAAAACTTTGCAGCAACACAAAGCTTACATCATGGGATGATGAAAACAATGTTGCATGGTTCAGTGTTATAAGCAAACGCTCTGTAACACGTCAGGTAAGTATCCTAACTCCTTACCCTTGAAATTGTGTGCTTATTTGCTTTGTTGCAATTTGTCAAGCAAACAGCGACAAAGGGGGGCAACTGTAAGCACCTAATTTCATGATGACTAGAGTATGGATGCAATAGAGGACCCGATGATGAAAATAAACTGTGAAATTAGATTAATTGGATTTGATTTATTAGTTTTGAACTAAATTGTAATTTATTTTTAAATTTTATTTATTTATTTAATATATATATAATTATTTTTTTATAAATTTTCAAAAAAAATTCAAAAAAAAAAAGAATGTAAGGAATGGGCTGTATGGCCGATTCCTTAGCAATTTGAATTTGGCTTTGGCTATTTCCGACCGGAAATAGTCAATTTCCGGTCGGAAATAGGCCACTTCAGCTTTTTTTTACGAACTTTTTTTATTATTTGTTTGTTTATTTATTATTTATCTATAGATTTTGATTAGTTTTTATTTGATAAATATATTTATTTTATTTGATAAATATATATTTTTATAGATAAATAATAAAAATAAATTTTTATTATTCTGTACCAACTTAGGGTTACAGATGGTGTCTCTTATAAATACATCATATTCTTTTAACAAGGGGGCTAGGTTTTTTTATTATCTATTTTTCTTTATTTTTCTAATTCTTAGCCGTCAACCAAAATACACCAATTTTTTTTAATTTTCAAGTACTTTTTTCAAGTTTTAGCCGTGAATCAGATCCAAATAAATCAAAATTATAGACAAACACAACAAAAGTCACAGGCTTTCATCAATGGTGATCACCTTCTGAGGGGAATCAATACTGCATCCATTAAATTGTTTACTCTTCTACTCATTTCTCTTTTTTTATTTGGTTTATTTTATTTTTATTTTTTATTTGATCTTATTTTTTGATTTATTTATTTATTTTGTTTGTTTATGTTTCATGATGGTGGGAGTAACTTAAATGGAGGGGCGGAGACAAGGCCAACCATGAAGATCCATGGATTAAATCATGTATCTATTTTGTGTAATTCCCTTTAGGTTTATTGATTTGTATTATTTTATTTTATCTAAGCTTTGGGTTTGTATTTTAATTTATTTCAATTTTCCAATTGTAGTTATTGTAATAGCCCCATTAGTGGGAATATAGTGAAATCTTTATTTTTTCTGCACTTTAAAATCAATTAGTAAATTTGGTTTATTTAGTAAATTTTAATTAAAATTAATGGTGACTTTAGATTAATTTAGGTTGTATGTAATTAAAATTAGGGTTAGAAATATCACAGAATGTTTTTTTTTATTTGTTATTTGTTATTTTTATTATGTTGGGCTTGTTTGTTATTTTGATTCGTTTTGGGACCCAAGCCCACGTGTAGATCTAACTCACTAATAAAATAGGCATTTAAAATTAAATTCAGGTTTAATTAACTTTAAAATCAACTTAGGTCCATTTAGGTTAATTTAGATTTTAGGCCTATTTTTTTAGTTAATAAAATTAACTTGGACTTAACTCAGCCCATTAATAAAGCCTTCTTTATAATTTGTAGGCTTAGAATCATTTTATTTAATTAAATAGATTAGAATTAAGCCAACTAATTCATTTTTTCTTTTAAAATTTAATAGACTTAGGCCCATTTTCTTTAGAATTAAAAAAAATAGATTTAGACTCATTAATCATCAAAATATAGGCCCACTTTTAGTTCCATTTCACTTGTAAATAAAATATGTAGATTTAGCTAACTTAAAATTAAAATCAAATGTAGTTTAGATTTAGGGACGTTACAACTTGAATGCATTTTTTATGTGTTGTTTCATGGATTGGTTGCCTTAGGGTTAGATGGATGTTCAATTAGGGTTTAATGAAATTGCATGTAATTAGCGAATAAGATAGTAATTCATAATTCTAAATGAACACAAAACTAAAAGAAGTTGGTATTCCGTATCCAAAACTCCTAGTTGTGGTGCTAGCTTGTATTAGAGAATCAAGTTACCACCATTTTCGATTTGTCCCAGTTATTACCCTGGGTGGCGACTCCTCATCTCCATGCCATGTCTTTATGACAGTGGTTAGATGGTTCCCTAGAGCCCTGAGCTCAAACAGTGTCGCGGTTGTAAGAAACTTGGGCGTGCGCTAAACCCTGTCGTCTACACCAGCGACTCCAAAGCTTGACAATGTTGGCATCCACCTTCTTCTTTCTAGCACAACAATCCTTGATTTGGACATCTGCTGCACAAATGAGTTGAAGCTGGAAATAGATCAAGTTTGAACCAGAATAGATAAGGAGCTCTTGAATTTATGCTTAGATTTGGATCCAGAAAATCAAAATATCACAAAACTATCACCAAAATATCACATATAAAGGGGATATATCCGCAAAACTTGAGTTATAAACCCATATCAGGATTATTTATATACAAATGACTAAAATAAAACTAGTATATATTTGAATTATTTTAATGGCCAAAATGACAAAAAAAAAAAAACCATTCAAACCTAGGAGGAAGCTATGAAGAAGAAGATCAACAGTGCCAAAAGTTGAGAGCAATGAGTGGCTGACAGGAGAGGAGTTAATTTTTTGTATGTTTTCTGAAGTTAATTCTAAAATATTGAATTTGTTAAAATATCTTTTTTTAATTAAAATAAAAATTACAGTTAGTGTATAAATGGCTTAATGTCATTTCTCTCATAAAATATTTTAAAGTATAGAATTTAAATTCTAAAATTGTGAATTTTTAAGTTAACCCTCAAAGAAATTGATCGAATATACATATGGGCTAAATCCCAAAGTGAAATTGAGTAGCTCTATGTCCAATCTTACCGGTTTTTCACTATAAAAAAAATCCAAAAATTCCATGCAAGATTGATAACAAAAAAAAAAATTATATGAAATAATTTCTGTCATTTTCAGAATGTAATAATTCAAGTTAGATTTGGTACTTAAAAGTCAGCATGCTGCCCAAATCATTCTTCTTCATTATCAAATTCCTTTTCACCTCTATTTCAATTAATTAATTAATTAATACATCTCATTGAAATCCTTAAGGCTTATATCATATGAATGTGTCGACCTTTCATTTTGAGCAAGACATTTATACTTTATAAAGATATTCAAAGCAATGGACCCTATACCATATAATATACCATTTTCTTGGACCACAAAGGTATTAGCATATGTATATATATAATGCACCATCAACTATGCAAAGCCAAACAAAACAAAAAAAAATCATGATTAATTGCAAGGGTCAAGTCTAATGACAAGCTAAAAATTTTGTTAAGGGAAAATCAAAATAAAAATTTGTAAAATTTTAAAAAGATCAACATCAAAATAAATACAAAAATAAAGAAGAAAAATAGGCCATACCTAAAAATTACAAAACGTTTAAATAACATGTAAAGTATGCCCTTTAAACTTTAGAAAAAATTACATAAAAACAAAAATAAATTTCTTTTATCGTTGGAAAATGTTTCATCAATAATTACTTTTTTTCATTGTAGGTAAATTTTCATTCTAACAAAATAATTCAAAAAACAAATTTCACAAAAAAAAAAAAAAAACTCTTTCTGACAAATACGTTTCACATTTATATTATTTTGGGATTAAAAAACTTTTTTTTTTTGTATAGAAAATATATCTAAAATTTTTTGTTCTGTGAAAGTATTTCATTTAAAAAGTACTTTTCTGTAAAAAGCACAAAAAATATTTTATTTTAATTTTTTAAGATTTTTTTTGGGGGAAGGGGTTGAGTCAGCCGGACAGGGTTTGTTCCCCTTTATTAATTTAAAAAAAAAAAGTTTTGACCTCATAATAAATCATGCCGAAAGTTTTTTTTTCCTCTGTAATTTTTTTTTTATTATTTTGGCTGAATAATTTATTTTATATTAAATAAATAAAATTTATATATTGGTTGAAAACTGACCCATATGAAATCCCATAAAAAATAGAAAAGCTAGTGATTATGATTAATATTTTATCATTTGAGTATAAAGCTTATAATAAACATGTAAAGTGGAAGGTGGTTTGGATAAAAGCATGTAAGCCAGTCCATATGATGTGGCTGAGAGTGATCGTCTTTGAGATAGGCTCCAACAATGTGTGACCCATCAGGTTGATAAGGCTTGTACTCTATACATGGTGCGAGAGTGAGAGGAGGGGGGAATAATGGATTCAAAACTTTTGATATTCTTGACAGTCAAATTTATAAAGGCAATTGGTTTTAACTCACCCAAAATTTAAAAAATTTCGATAATTAAAATTCCAAATAATAATGAGTCTACTAAAATCAGTAATGGCTTTAACATTCTGTTTAATTCAAATAAATTTTATGAAATTTGTTCGAAAATTTAAATAAATATGTTTGTTGTAAATGAAATTTTTATAAAATTAGTTTCGAATTCCAATTTTTTAATTTTATAAAATTATTTGAAACTAAATCAATTCTTATTAATGAAGCATGTTTGATTTAAATGAATTTGGAATTCATTTGGAAATGAAATGAATTTTTTGATGGAATTGAATCAAACAAGGGATAAGAAAGTGTTTGGTTCAAATGAATTATACAAAATTTTATGAAATTTATTTTCAAATTCAAGTAAGTGTATTTGGTTTAAATGAAAACTTTGTAAAATTTATTTCTAATTTTCACTTCTTAATTTTGTAGAATTGTTTAACACTAAATTCATTCTTATTGATGAAATGTGTTTGGTTAAAACGAAAAGAATTTCTTAATGGAATTGAATCAAAGAAGATGTAAATGAACCCTTAGCAAACAATTTTTTTTTTTTTTAAAAAGAGCTAAGAGTGGGAAAGATGTTAGTTAGAGTGGGAAAGATGTTAGTTAGAGTGGTAGAGGAAGTTAGAAAAAGGAAGAGATAGGTTTTAGGTGGGAATGAAAGTTAGAAAAATGGGGGAGATTTTTAGAAGGGAAGAGGAATAAAAGGGGTAGCTAGCTAAGAAAACAGGAGGATGAGCAAGAGAGGGGAGTTCTGAAGAAAAGAAAAGAGGGGAAAGAGTTCCTAAAAAGTGAGAGAAAAAAAGAGGAAATGTTTTGGGTAAAAATAAGTTTTTGGAAAAAAAAGAAGAAGCTAATTTGAGAGATTCCTAAGAAGTCAAAAGGGAAAAATGCATAAATGGTGTCCAAACTTTTTCACTTTTGCTATTTTGGTGTTCGAATAATTTTTTTACAATGAGGTGTTTAAATCTACAAAAAATTTTAAATGGTGTCTCCATCAGGTTTTACAGGTTAAAATATTTACGTGTCATATTTTAAACAGTAAATTAACATAAATACCCTTCTTTTATATCAATGTAGATACCCTCGATTTGGTCGGCCTGTAACGAATGCCCAATGATGAGATAAAACAAATTTTGAATGCAAGAAAACCCGAAACTTCTTTAGAATGGAATCGAGAGCCCAAGATGTCACGTTTAAGCCTAAAACATCTAGCTAAGACCGAAAGCTTCAAATCCAAGCCCAAAAACCCATTGGCTCATTGGTCAAACCCAGGCCTGGGTTGAAGAGGCAATCGCTTCATCGAAGAGGCGACGCCTCTTCAGCCTGAGCATCGGTGAGGTGATGCCTCATCATGGCCGACCTATTTTGCATTAAATGTATTTTTTTGGTTTCATTATACAAAAAAATGGACCTATGTATCATTGATCTGGAGATTTAGGCGTAAAAATAAGACTTTTACGGAAAAAATGAGGGCTAGGAAAAGATGGATATGATGAGTAATGAGTAGACATATTTTTTCTTGGCTTGTGGATATTTTGAAAAGGGAAGGTTGGTGGTTAAAAGGGGAGGCTTAAGCTGGTTAGAAAAAAAGGGGGTGATAAAAAAAATAAAAAAAGAAGAAGAACGTTTTTGAGAGGAAAAACAAAAGAGAAAGAGAAAGAAGAAAAAAAAAGTGTTTTATCTTAAGAGTTCCATTTAAGAGAGAAAGAAGGAGGATCCTTGCATTCCAGAGTATTTGAACCAACAAACCAATCTTTGAGGGCTCAGTTAGGAGCTTCTAACTTGATCAAATTAGTAAGAATTTCATTTTAAAGCTTTAAGTTCTTAATTTTCTATAAAACTTCACTTTTTGGTTTTCATTACTTGTCTTTTTATGTTTATTGTATATTTAATGTTGTGTTTATGGCATGAAAATGTGAAATATCGATTTTTAGTTACAAGTTTACGCATACATATTAGAATTGCTTAAGAATTAAGAAATATGTAGGTTGTTATATGCCTTGTAAAGAGCCGATGTATCTTTCATGTTGAGGTGACGCCTCTTTGAAGAGACATCATTGCTCCAACAGAGCTGGGTGCGAATTAACTTTGTTTTTCCTATACAAATTCTATGTAGTTTGAGTTTCCCATGCATTAACTTCATGTGTACTTCAATCTTATATGTAATTATCACGACATTTGAAAATGCCTTAGAGGGGGGGTGAATAAGGCAATCGAATTCAAATCGATAGTAATTGAAATTTAAACAAAAATAGAAGGAATGTTGGGAAGGAAGAATGAAGAACACAATGATTTAAGGAGTTCGGATTTAACAACAA
>CATIWM010026673.1:0-41303 GCA_949671775.1 Mallotus repandus | reverse complement strand
TATATATATATATATATATATATATATATATATATATATATTCGCTTTAAATTAGTTATAAAAAAATTTTACTGGCATTATAATTTTATTTGAATCAACCTGAATTAAATAAAATTCATTAAACTCTAAGTATCAGTGATTTTAAAAAATGTCCATATCTTTATATATTTTTATTTGTGAATGGTATTTTGCAAAAAGTAATTTTAATTAATAAAGGAGTTTTCATGCTTTATTATTTTATTTTTTTTGGTACTGGGACACGGTGTTTAAAATGTAATATTCTATTTTTTCGTAAATCATTGACATCTAATTATTTTTTTCTAAATGATTTTATAAGAGCATTCCCTATCTTATCTAATGTATTCAAAAGAAATTGAATCTCTTTTAAGTGTTTGTTTGATTTCTTTATATAAAAATATCGGCATCATACATCTATCACCTTATATACTTGTCACTTTTTATCAATTTGACACATCAATTTATAGTTTTGTCATTTTAACCCATGAACTCGCTTAAAATATAATTTTAAAACCTCCATCAGTGCACTTGACATGAAATAACAAATCAGTATGTGCTACATTTCAAGAGTTTGACTGATAAAAAATTGTAAGTACAGATGTCAAACTAATAAAAAATGACAAGTATAAGGGGTGATAAATGTATTATGTCATCATATTAAGGCAAATATTTTAGACAAGATTAAGTGTTGAAATGATAAAATTATAAGTTGATGTGTCAAACTGACAAATTATACCAAATATAAAGGGCCAAAATATATTATGCCTAAAAATATATAACTATATTTTCTTGTATTAATTGAATTCGTGAAATCATAGATATTGTGGTTGTACATGGTACTCCACATACGATTTATTGTCATTACATCACTTACGTATAAATAAAAACCTTAGTACCTATCCTCTTACAATAGCAATTGTCGGTCTTAGCTAGCTAGTAATTCAAGTGAAAGAAAATTTTTTATCGTATTACACTCTGATATGTTTAAATAAGAATCTTCATATACACATACCATATATTCGATGTTTCTAATATTTTAATCAAATCTCACTAATGTCTTAAATATTTAATTTATCACTTAAAACTCCTGAAATTTTAACACTCACTAAAATTCTTTTTGTCTTTTTTCGATTTGAGAAATCGGTTATACAGTTAACTTCTAACTACATAACGTGGAATATTCATATTATAAAATTAATGTGTTTTAGTATAAATTATTATACCTACGATTTTTGATACTGAGAAAAGATAGTGAAATTAAAATTAAAAGTTTTAAGTGACATTAAATATTTACAACGATGATAAAATCGTAGTTAAAATGTTAGAAACAATCGGTGTAAATTAAATAGATGGAGGGGACCAATGATAAATGGCACATCAATTAATTACAGTGCTAGGACAAAATCAAGCCCACATGGGTTCACTAAGAAAGCTAAGTTTCAAGCACTGCAATGTGGTCCAACTATGCACACTAGTGTACTTGAGTTGGTTAGTGCGTATTTGCATATATATTGGCCTAGCTATCAGCCAGCCAGTGAATATGCATTTCAATTGAAATGATAGTAAATTCAATATACTTTATTGCAGTCAAGATGACACCAAACAAACCCTTATATCTTTTTTGTATAATTATATATATGTTTCGTAAAATATATAAAGACTTCACACAATTTGGAGATTTGGATATCTGGCTACTACTACCACTATACTACATCACATCGCCTAGTTGCTTTCTCCATGCACATGTTCATAAAACTGTAATTAAGCAAAATTGGACTATTTCTTGCATATATATATAAATAAGAATGTGACCCGTAAGCTATTAATTAATCGTAAGGAATGTCAAAAGAAATATCTGAACCAATTGTGCTTAGTTTATCGTCCACAACTTGTTTTTTTAATGGAGACTAGAAATGTTGAGAGCTACATGAGGAAGAAACAAAGACAACTTGGATGAAACTTGATTTTTATGTAGAACCACAAGGAAGATCGGGAGGACTGACTCTTTGGTGGAAACATCACACTCAATTTCATATTCTAGATCACACTCATAATTTCATTCATTACTATGTTAATGATTCATGTATATATTTCCTTCTTTTATGGCCCTCCTCGTTAGTCTGATGGGGAGACTTTTCGGAACTTTGCTAAAAGTCTTGCTCCTGCTTCTATACCATGGCTCTGTCTGGGTGATTTTAATAATGTTCTATATCGTTGTGATAAGATAGGAGGGTTAGATGTTGATCAAACTCAAAATCAAGTTTTAGGAATTTTGTCAACTATAATGAACTTGTTGAAATTGTGTTCAAGGGGGATAAATTTACTTGGACTAACAGACAGAATGGAGATAGGCTTATAGCTCAACGTTTGGATAGAGCCTACAATAATTTCTTGGTTATCTTTGTATCCCTATGGAGATAGGTTTGAAGGCGGAACGTATTGTGAGCAATCATGCTAATTCATGCCTTGCAATGAATCATATACCTCAAGATAGTTCTTTGAATATATGGAATCCTCTTCCGCATCAATACATTAAGTTTAATATTGATGCATCTTTTAAACAATCTATAAGTTATGTTGGGTTAGTGGTCATTGCTGGGGATTCTCAATGCAGGCTTATTCATGGAGTTGCAAAGAAAAAGAAGGCTACTTCAACTCTTGTAGTTGAAGTGGAAGCTGGGGATTGCCACGGGCTGGTTCGGATCCTGAACCAGCTCTGAACTGAACCATTTTTGAACCGGCTCAGAATTCATTTGAATTAGTTTATAACCATCCTGTTTTTGGTTCAGGGTCGGTTTAAAAAAATTTGAACCGCTCAAAATCGCCGGTTCAACAGTTCCAAACCAAATTTTAATATATATATATATATATATATATAGAGAGAGAGAGAAAGAGAGAGAGAGATTTTAATTTTTTAAGTCACAATTATTTAATTTTATTTTTATATATAACCGATTAGTTAATGAAAAGATTAGAGAATAAATATAGATAACTAAATTTGATAAAATAAAAATTGTAAATTATTTGCAGAAAATAAAAATTTATATATAATTCAAGTGTCAATATGACAATATGACATTCAATTATGCAAATGTCTATAATTATAAAGTCATTTATTAAAATACTTATATATATCTATAAGTATTTTAATATTACAATATTTTAAATTATTTAACTATAATTATAAAATTAAAAAAAAAATTTCAGAACCGAAATCCAGTTTGGCTCTGAACCGTCCTATTTTCGATTTAAGTTCGGTTCCATAAATCTTCAAAACCAGAACCGTTCGGTTCCGAACCGTTCGGTTCCGAACCGTGGCTAGTGGAAGTTGTCCTTCTTGCAATGGAGCTAGCAGTTTCTCTTGGTCTTCAAAACTGCATTTTTGAAATGGACTCTTTGATGGTCTTCCAAGGTTTATCTTTGATACAAGAGTCTCATTGGAGTATTACGAATATTGTTAAAACTATTATGTCTATGAAGGATTTTTTTGTTAATTGTAGTTTCAGATGGATTAAAAGGGAGGGAAATACTGCTGCAGATTGGGTAGCTAAAACAGCTTTAGTAAATAGTCTCCCTTTAAATTGGGTTTGTAATATTCCTGATGAAATCACCACTATTCAGAACTTATTGAATTCTGACTAATTCGATTCGATCTAGGTAGGACCACAAGGGTCGCAAAGGTCTCCCAACAACAATTTAACGTGACTACATATACTAAAACTCGAACCTAAAACCTAGCTTAAGTGATAATAGCTCTCTACCAGCTGATCCCAACGGTTATTAGTTAATTCATTTATCTTTTAAAAGTATGTTCCATACTCCATTTATGTATTTAAAAAATTTATTGCTTTTGAATTTGATATGATATTAAGTTCTTGAACCAACAATCAATGGGATCAACTAGTAAATAACTATTTTAGCTTAAGTAATATTATAGATTCGAATTGTGATGAATGCAGTTGTGGTAAATTAATTGTTAGGATATTTTTACTGCCATTATAATTATACTCATCGAATCAAATTAATTGGATTCAATTCCCTTTGAATATCAGTAATTCATGTAAAAAAAAAAAACTCTTAGCCAATAATATAAAAAATACAAATGAGAATTAATCTCATATTTAATATATTAAACATCTCGTAGTTGTGTAAAAAAAAAAATCAATTACACTTAAATTATCCTTTAATCACAATGAAATTGAATTTGTTGAAGCTTGACCTCCCAATTTTTTTTTAAAAAAATTGAATTTGTTGAAGCTAAATTTGGAGTTTTAGGTCCTTAAGCCAAATCGAATAGGAGTCGAACTGCACTCAACCATAATGGACTTATAATGGAAAAGGTGTCAAAAAGTTGGAGAATATATATCAAATAAAAAAAAAAGGTGACAACCTAAGCCTTGAAACTAGTCACACCAGAGAAGAGATATAAAATCAATGGAGTGAATTGCTACACAGATCACTGCCTCTATTTGATTGTGACTACCTTCCAACTTTACATGCTTTCATTATTGTCCACATTCATGTATCACCAGTGGGCCACTTCAACATACATATATTATATATGGCTTTAGTGCAATGCAATAACAACAGAATTACAGCAAATTGCAACGTAACATAAAACACCTTAACTAGCTTACTAACCGGACCAACTCTCATAGATTAAAATTAATAATCTTAGCCAATGAGGAAGTAGTTAAGTGATAACTCTTTTTTAAAGACATGAGGTGCAAAATTCAAATTCTGCCATAGTCAATTTAAAGAAAATAACAGTCTCTATTATATAATCCATTGATATTTAAATCATATAATTTCTCTATTAACAAAAAAAACTAATAATCTTAATAATGAAACATTTATTTTCACGAAACATTTATTTGCTGAAGTAGAAACACAATGTGTAGCTTCAAAAAAAAATAAAGTAAAAAGAGTAAAATAGAGGTTTAATGGTTATCTCTCTTCAAGGGTATCATAAAGTGTATGATTCAAATTTTATTATTATTAATTTATAAAATTAATTTTTATCTGATTTAAAAATAAAAAATTATTCTTATTGTGTAGTCAATTAATACTTAAATCATACAATTTTCTATCAAAAACTAAACAGAAGAGAAATTGTAACTTCACGTTAATCATGCTGATTTGGTGAAAACAAAAGGAATCAAAATATACAAAGAAGTCAATTATATTACGTCGGAATAGGAAAATCCAAGTTTTGCAAAACAAAGAAACTGTCAATTGTCATGTGGTGGATAGGATGTCTCTAAAAGGATTTTTCTTTCACAAAAAAAAAATTAAGCCACCGACACAGTTCTTGATTTAGGTGATTGTATATAACACATAGACACATTCTTGATTTATGCTATTTGTGAAGATCTTGAGCTAACAATTAGAATCAAATCGAAACTTGTAAAGGCCAAACAACAAAAGTGAACGTACAATTTGGAAATGTACCCTTTTGTTTACCCTTCTTCATGGACATGGTTAAATTTGGTTTGGATGGTCAGCCATGGAAAAGCAGTTATAACTTAGCTGTTCTCCTTTCTCCCTTTTGTTTTATCTCCATGATCATCATCACTTTCCTTTTGTTGGTGCTTCACACTTAAATGGCATTACTCTACATGCTAGCTTTCGAAACTAGAAAACATACTCCCCTAAGTTTGATCACAACGTCGGATCCTCTACTCATATTTAAATGTAATTTTTTTTTATTGTACACAACGACCGAACTAACATAATTTTTAAAGCTATATATATATATATATTATTTTTTTTATTGATTTATATTGCATTGAATCATGTGAACTCTGTGAGAAAGGTAAAAATATTAAATAATAAACTGCTCTAAAAGTCCAAATTTGACGAATTGAGCTCAGCTCAATATATAAGCATTTCATAAAACTTACCGTCAAGATATAAACTTAAATATTTGAATATTTGAATATTTAAAGTCATTAGAAGACTCATGCTATGGCAAAGTCAGTAATAAAATAAAGTTAGATTTAAAAGGGAAACTGTCTCCTATTATGCAATTTATTAAAATTTATATCATATAACTTCTCTATTAGCTAAAAAAAATTTATAAACAAAAGGACTCTATTGTATTTGTACTCAACTACTATATATATAGAGTTTTTTTTATGTGAACCACCGGTATCCGAAAGTCATTGGATTCTAACTAATCTGGTTCGATCGGGCTAGGATTATAAGGACGGTAAATGTCTCTCAGCAACTATTTAACATAATTGTATATACTAAAACTCAAACCTGAGATCTAGTTTAAATAAGAGCAGTTCTCTGCTAACAGTTGTTGGTATTTAACTTGAAGATTCAAGGATCATCTTGATTCATAATATAATCTCTAATTAACTTTAAGTATTGAAGTGTTTATGGTGATAAATCCACAAGTCACTATTAAATTTTGCACAAGTTGAGGATTTCGAACATTAATTTTTTGCTGTATTCAATTTTTTTTTATTTAATTAAAAATGTTGATTTTACATGAAGGAATTTGATGGATGAATTAATACCCAAAATTAGAAACCATGTAAGAAGTCCTGATTTAGAAGAGTAGGAAAATGAGGTGATGACTTTGTACCCAAGGCTTAACTTGAAGTATTAATTGTGATTACAGGATTAAAAGAAAATGAAAGAAACGAAGGATTTTAATTTTTAGGGGATGAATTTGGTGGATGGGCAGTGGTGTGGGGACCAGCATCAATCAAGGGTGGTATTGTACTAATAGTAAAATCCAATGGCTAGGAGTTGAATGGAATGGGGTCCACAAAAGGTGCTTTGGAAATGTCAGATTTATTTTGCATTAAAAGGCAGACACTATCAACGTCAGTAGTAATGACACGTGGACCTCATACTAATATTAGATACTTCTGTTTAAGGAAGTCACGTCTTGTGGGGTACCCATAAGTAAGCCCAACTCAACTCTTATCCCTCCACATCCAATTCCAAATCAATCTTTTGGCCTTTTTTCTCTGCCTAGTTGTCTTGTTTGCTTCTTTCTCATTTCACCATTAATCAACAAAACTCCCCCTTTTGCAGTATCACCAAAGTAAATAAATAAATCTAAAAACCTATTAATATATGTATCTTTAATCTAAAATTTGGGTCATGATGAGGATTATGTGTGTCCATTATTAAATTTCATTCGAGGGTATTAAGGGTTTATTGTAGAAAATTATTGTATTTTTAAGAAATAATTATATTACGAGATATTTGAGCTCTAGTATTAAAATGTTAAACTTTATTCGAATTGTAGTGTACACCAGTTATATTAAGTTAGTAGTTGGAAATTTTTTACTATTCTTGTGATTCTTATAAGATCAAATCGGATAAATTATACTTTAATGAACTCTAAATACTGATGATTCATACAAGATTACTCATTTTTCATTTTTAGTATATTCATATATTTGAGCTCGTTACAATGTATATATATGCATAAAAAGAATATGTAGAATACATAGCTATTAGTCAATTAGTTTGATGCTATAGACACATTATTTAAAATTAAATATAACTACAATAAAATTTAAAGGACTAATTAAGTAATATAAAATTTTATAAACTTCTATGTGAGTATGTTTATGATGGAATTTTATGTTCGAATATTTATTAGATCAAAGTTTTTAAATCAGAATCAATGTAGTATGAAAACGCCTCATATTGTCAAAATATATATATATATATATATATATAACTTTAGCATGTAATAAAGAAAAACTTTTCATTGTTATTATTATTGTCTACCATTAAAAAAAAGGGACTATAAAGGGTTAAATGTAAAAAAATGGAATTCCACATTTCAAATGGCTTATATGAAAACAATATTATTCCAATAGAAAGTCTTTAATTTTACAATTCAAGATCCCATTAGAGATAGCAAAATAAATATATTTATGTATTTTTAATCTTACAAACTTTTTTGGTAGAATTTTATCATGGATATGTGCAATATATGATTTATGGTATGCTATGAACTAGAAGAAATCTTTAGTGAAACAAAACCAAGTAAAAATACATACATTAATATACCATTTTTCTATATATATATATATTTTTATTCTCCAACTACTTCACGTGGGGAAAGCAGTGCACAAACAGCGACATGCATATATTCTTAGATAGCTTTAGCTCTCTCTATTATTAAAATCACATTTAATTTTCTTACATGTCTTCAATGCTTCACATTCATCCTGTGCAATTTAGCCTAAAAATCACCACCAAAAACACTAATTTATGATAATTAACTCTTCACCTTATTTTTAATCAGAATCTAAGTTCTAATACTATATAAAAAAAAAGATTTATATTCTTACGCTCCGTTTGTTTGTGAAAAATATTCTTTTGAAAAATATTTTTCTTTATTTTTTAGTGTTTGGATTATCTAAGAAAAATAAGTCAAAAGAAAATAATGTACCAGTCAAAGAAAAATTACTTTAAAATAAGAAAAAATATTTTTCCATTTTAAGAATGTAAAAATATTTTTCAACACCTTTTCTCCTCATTTATTACATTTTTTTTTATTTTTAATACATTTTTTCCTCAGTTATTATCTTTTTTATTGTTACAACCAAACATAGGAAAATATTTTCTCTAAAAAATATTTTCTAGAAAAAATATTTTCCAAAAACAAAATATATTTCACAAACAAACGGAATTTTAATTGATAAAAAGAATAAATTTATTGTGACATGAAAAAATTAATACAATCAACAATGCTAAATCGGTTGATAGAGACTATTTTTGTTTAGTTAACATTTGAGTTCAAATAATAATATATACAGTCATGTTAAATTAATTATTGATAATTTTTTATACTCATGATTTTATCCCAATTAAACTAAATTAACTAAAATTTAGTAAAATTTAAATAGCGATATGGTATAATACCACTTAAATTTAGAAAAGGGTCCACTAATTAAATATTGCTTTGTCAATTGCCAAACCCACAAGATAAAAAAAAAAACAAAATTGTTCGCACTTTATTAGTATGAATTGAACATAGAGAGCAACCAAAACAGGCAAGAAAAACAGGTACAAATTATTCTATTTACATGACTTATTGTAGCAGCAGTTCATTACCAAATGAAGTGTGTGTGCATATATATATATATATATATATAATAATAATAATAATAATAATAACTTTTGTAGCGAATAACTATCGGAATAGTAATGTTTATAGAGAGTAAAAATTTTTTTACACTCTTTTCTTCTATTTGCATATCCTGTGAATAGGTCATGCATATAATATTAATAAAAAAATTATTTTTTAATTTTAATAAATATCACTATTAATGATATATATTATTGTGGATATATATATATGTAAAGGCTGATTAATAATTATTACATTATTATACCAAGAATTAAGCACTTGAAACAACTGAGAAGACCTAGTAGTGAGCACCTAGGCCACGTACATCAAAATTAAACCATTTTTATTCTTTGTTCAGGACATTAGATTAAGGAATGTTATTGACCTGTCTGTTTCATACATGTGACCAATTTGTGTCAGCAGCTCAGACGTGGAACATGACACTGGTAAGCTTCATCAATTGGTAGTAGTTGTAGTCGGCTTGCTATGACATTTTAAAGCAGGCCCAACAAATAAGATTACAGTAGTAAAATCCAACATAAAAAGAAGATGGATGTCTTGCCTAGTGAAAATACAATTTACTAGCAACAATATTTAGTTGTGACAAAAATAAAAACAAGTTTATTATAAAGATAATACAAAAATTAATTATCAAAGGTTAAGGGTAAAATAGTTTTAAAAAAGAATTATATATATTATAAACAACATTTAAGATTAATCAATATATAAATATATATAAAACAATGTAAATTTTAAAAGTGGACTTTAATACCTCACCTGAACCGATTGAGGTGATGAAACATCTATTTCACTGAGTGGGAAATCTCGAACCCAATATTTCTCCTCAACATCGAATGAAACTTTCTTGGGATGTACTTTTGAATTTCAATAGGAAACTTAGGGAATTCCATCAGTCAGTGGATATAATACATGCTCTGATAATATATTAATATAATGGATCCCTTTTATTATAATATACTAACATAGTGATAATTGGAATTGCTAAAAGAAAAAAGAGCACTGATCTTCATATCAAACCAGCCAAGATTTGGCCTAAAATTTGAATTATTGCTGCCAAGCCAACCCTACAACCTATGAAAATAACAGTGAGTGCCCTTTCACTTTCATTTGTTCAACAAGTGAATTAAATCACATTTCTCTTTCCTTTATGAAAAAAAAGGCATCACTTTGCCAAGCCCACTTCTTGATGAAGTTATCCAATTACACACTTTATATATGTGCATTAAAAAAGAATTAATTGTATATGAGTATCTTTTGTTATCATTTAGGTTCGTGGGTCTACATATTAATAATCAGCAATATGTAATTAATATGAGAATTTGTCCTTAAGACCCCACTTACATATACTCATTATACCTTATAATATATAATATGCTTGGACTTTAGGCATTAATTCCGAGCACAAAGGTATTTTTCTTTTAAACTATATATTTAAGGGTTCATTCTGCCTTTGCTTTTGAAGTAGGCAATGAACTGTAACATCAGTGGATCCCCAGATAAATTAGCTAATCACACAGTAACCTGTGCTAATTATTAACCATAATTTATATATATAATAATTAACTTAATTACACGCTCTCATACTTAATTTTCCATAGTCTAAGATTTCATGCACATGAAATTAATTAATTAGAAGTGGGTTTTTTATGGAATATTATAAGAAGTTATTATTAATTACTATTGGTACATCTAGCCAACATATATCAAAACATAAAACAGATAAGCTGATCACTAATTATTTCTGAATTAATGGTGATCACTGCTACTACACATTTTTACTGTATATATGAGAGCATCCAATTCCTATATGTATATATAAATATATATATTTTTACCATGCTTCTGTATCAACTTTCTCAAGACTGAAACGTCGACGAACATATGAAATGTAGCTTGCAGCTTTGATGTCTACATTTTCAACACCACCACCATAGTACTCCTGAAAGCTTCTGAACTCATGATCACAAGTAGTGGACACCTTATGGATTGGTTGTTCAGTGGGAGAATCCGTGGAGTTATAGTTTGGACTGTATTGAAGTGGCCTGGAACTAGGTTGGGCACTAGTAGACATCTTTTGGATTGATGAAGAATATGAACTAATGTTTGAGCTATTATAAGGACAAGGACTAGGGCTAACCTTATTGCTGCTACATTGCACTGGCATAGATGGCTTGGAAATGGGTTTAAGAAATGATTTGGCTTTGGCTAGCTTGCTTTTCATGAACCCTCTTCCCTTCTGGTTTATCTCCATTTTTGAGTGCCTATGTCCACTGCAAAGAGGCCTTAATGCTATTTATAGAGGTCGGCCTGCATTAACAAAAATATCAAATTTGCCCCAGTTATTTTGCAAGTTGTACAATTGACCCTCTTAACGCCACGCGGTGTCTTTATTGGATGTAATGGCTAAAAGAATAGTGAATTAGAGGGACTTTTTTGGGTGTGAAATAGGGAAGGTTTTAAGATAGAGATAACATGAAACATCTTGTTTGGTTGGCCCACCGACCCTTTTGATCCTTGCCCAGGTTGCGTTATGTGGTGTGGATATATTCTCTATGGGGCTTGGTAAGCTTTTAAACTGTTTCTGCTTAGATATGGATTATGGAGAACTTGAAGTTTTGACACCTCTTCAATTTCACAGCAACACCACATTAGATATGGGGTCCTCTTTTTCTTTTCTCAATCTTTGAAAGTTTCTTTGTTAGCTAAAGAGATTTGACCCCTTGTCCATGTTCTGCAAAAGCAAATAAAGCAATCGGACATGCATTTTTTTTTATGTGAGCATATATAAGTAATTAATTATTATCAAATATTAGTCACTTTTATTTTGAAACATGAAATTGCACTTAATTCAGTAGCATTCTCTTCACTCACCATTATATATAGTTGTTTTTTAAAAGAATCCAAAAAATATTTGCAAAGAAAACAATAGTGTTTAATTGGACAGCAAGTGTTATATTTATGAATAAAGTGATTTTAAATGATTTTAAACATTAGATTCGACCTGGATATATAGGGCGATAAGGATTTTAGTTCTTATGTATGAAAGTTGTATTAAAATAATTGTTAGAAACTTTTGCCGCTTATATGATTCTCTTTGTATATCGAACTGAATTAGTTAAAATTTAATGGGTTTTGAAATCGATAATTTATACTATGTCTTTAATTTTTCTTTAACGAAATTTAATAAGTTCTTAGCTACCTAGATTCATGAGTGTGGTGGGAAGCTTACTTGAAACTATACTTTTATAGACATTTCAAACCCATACTCAAATTAGTAAGATTGTTATTTATGTTCTATATATGAACCTAACTTAGATTTATGAATCAAATCATTTCAAGAAAACTAATATATTATATATATAGTATATTGTAATATGATAAATTCAGATCTCTTTTTTCTTTTAAAGAAACTTTATGTTCAGATATTTGCAAGCCAAAGACTTGAAAAAATGGTGAACTTACAAAGAGAATTGTTAACCCAATAAAGGATTAAGCCAAAAAGAGAAGAAAAGGTTTGGTAACCTTTGCATGCTTAACCGAAAGAGACCGTCCATTTTAAGTTAATATTCTTGATGATTCTAGGCAATCTTATGCGTTCACTCTGTGTTTTCTAGGGACCTTCTTCTTCATTAGACACAAATAATAACAATAATAATCGTGTAGAAATAGAAATAATAATTTCTTGCGTGTGATGCCAGCGAATATGCTTATATGAGATCATCATATCAATATCAATATATGGGTATTTAACAAAAGATTATTTTCATTTAGTTTTTGTTTGATTTTCTTCTGTAGGTTAAATTGCATATATAGAAAACTTAAATCAACATATTAACATGCACCCACCAATATCATAGGTAGAATTAATTAGGCAAAACAATAATTTATACATATTTAGTTTGATCTACTTCTACATCAAAACCAGCCATGATATATATACCTTCTCATTTTTTCATTAATAATAAAAAAAAATTAATCTCATTGTTTTCTTTCAGTTATAGAATGTCTCCCAATTTATGAGACATCAAATCTGAAACCTAATTATAACAAGCAACAGTTGAAATCAGCTGACATTGAATTGTTTTTGTTTAAACAAAATCTAGAATTCAAGTTACGATATATGCTGTTATGTTAAATGATTGTTAGGAGATTTTTACCACTCTTATAATTCTATTTAAATCGAACTGAATTAATTAAAATCTAATGAGCTCTAGACATCAATATTTTAAAAAATATATATCTCGAATCATTTTACTTAGAACTAGTTGATCAATTTGCATAAAAAAAGGTTATACTATGTACAATGTATTTTCTATGTACAGAGAAAGAAATGAATTATGATTTCAAACAAACCCCCAGATCCAAACTCAAATTAATGGATTTTTTTTTATAACATCTTTAGCATTTTATTTAATTAGTCTATAAATCTTGCTGATAATGATTGATGTATGATAACTTCTCTTGGTCGATGTGATAAATTATTGGTGTCATTTTGATGATTAGAGGTACGTTTTTGCCCAGGGTCTCTCCTACCAAGTACTGATGCCCATGTTCTTGTAACCATAGAATTGATTCTTTGGTAGAAATCAAATGTCAGGCATACAAATTATAATATGCGATCACTGAGGTGATGCATGTGCTTTGTTCATGTACATGGACTCATCTACTTCTTTTCAAGATCAGATATATACCCAATTCATGAATTCTTGTTATCTTGATTACTGAAATGAAAACTCATAACCTTTTGGAAAGAAATGTCGTCCACGTCAAATTAATAGAGCAAGTGAAGCCAACACCTCCTTTAGCCATATAAGGGACTTGGGTCGAGTCTCTTGTTTTCAATGGTACCAACCGTATCGATGAGAGAATCATATATTATATTTTTTTTTCAAGTTAATTAATTATTCAAGTTGATAGATGGATGTATTGTCTTAGTTGTTTATATTAAATTATTATTTTTTTCTCAAGATCATGTGTCACATCTTATATATATATCTTTGTGACTTCAGATAATCTTATCCAGGATGTCTAAATAAATAGCTAAAAGGTGACAGATGTGATCGTTCATGAATGAAAATCTATCATGTTCTGCTAAAATAGTTAAATGCCATGTTGATCTTCTTATCAGAACCTAAATTATCAAGAAGTCATTTTATTCAAAATATATATATATATTATCAAGAAGTCACAAAGCAGATGAAGACAGATATCTATCTGGTTCTCAGGTGTCAAATTTGAGTTTATGAATTTTAGTAGGCATTGCTACTGGCAAGTAGCTAGCTGTTGTCTTCTGCTCCAGACAGACAGGATCTTGTGAGGAAAAGCAGATGTGGTAAACTCGAACAACTATCTCAATGCTGCAGAGGTTTTTTGACCTCTTCAGTTGAGTGACACTGTCAGAGCCATTATTGCCTATTGTTGCGCAAATAAACAGAAATAGAGTAAAGAGAACAGAGAAGAATAAGAAACAGAGATTTAACGAGGTTTGGCAATTTGCCTACGTTCTCGGGAGCAGAGCGGCCGGAGCATTTTTATTATTAAAACTGCATACCTATGGTTCCAAAATACATAATATGTGAATAAAAGAGGTACAGCATCTGTCCACTTACTAGTGTATATGAGCTATACACTTAACACCTATGAAAATGAAGGTGAAGCAACGCATTTGATGCAGAAATGTAAGATACACTTGCAGGAAGATGAATCTGCAATTCTGCAGAATGCCCTTTTACCTCCAAGTTCTAATCTCTCCATCTATTGAAGTGAAGTTCACCCCTACATCTGCTACGAATTGAACCAAAGATCTATTAATGTTATGAAAAAAAAAAAATTGTTATTTGACTACTCAATCACGAAACATCAATGTATTATAAATAACCCTTTATTAGCACAACTAATTATGCTCTTGTCAACACTAATGTATGGTGATTGTTAAAATAAATAGACAAATTAGACATGTTAGTGAATCTCAATAAATTCCAAAAACAATCCATTGTTTTTTCGAACAACAAAACAATCCATTGTTGCTGCTAATATTGAGTGATTTATTGATATTTGCGTACTGATTTCTGGTGAAGAGTTAATGAGACATTACCAGTTAGGACAGCTAGATACCCCATGTTGACTGTTTGTAGGCCATAAACAAAGAACTGCAAATTCATGTGGACGAATTAAAGAAGAAAAGTTATTAGCCGCAACATAAGAGGCAGCAAGTTCATTTCATGCTGCAAAAGTAGGCATAGTTCAAGAAGCATTCTTGGCCCACAGATGCTGAAAGGTGAAAACTGAAAACTAGACAATTTCTTTGCTGTTGCATAGCTCATGGTGATGGAAGCAGGTCGTGAAAAAAGGACCCATGCATTTTCATTGGTAGTAAATAAAATGGAATTAATGCTTCTTCAGTTTCTTGGTAATTTGGTGGAAATATCGGCCTTTACCACATTGAATTAAACAGCATTTCTACTTCAATATATTGAGGATCAAGAAGGAACAAAATTCAATTTTCACCAAAAAGGGTTCCGCTGCTATCAATTACAGTATCAAAATATAATAATCTAAACACAATTAGGTGTATCAACTACAGGTTCTACTTAAGTGGAAAATCAAGTACAAATACAATCAATTTTTTCAGAGCAAATGTGCCCACAGTGTGCACAATCACACCAGAAGAGACTCATGAAAATATTTCATCAGATGTTGCATGTGCATGTTTACAGTTAAAATCCATCCAAAAGAAAAGAACAACGAAATACACATGAATTCATTGACATCAGACAAGCGTAACTACTACATCTCTCCCTCTGCTTCATGTTCTTTCCAATTCATTTGACTATTTTCATTCATATTCTCAGTTCTGACCCTTTTGAGCACATCTGCATTATCAAAGAATTTTCCTTGTATTCTTTTCTGATAGCAACAATGATTTGGATTGAATGCGTTTATCATCTTCAAGCCTAAAAGCCCTCGTAGCAATGAACTTGCATGGATAGCAGAAGAAAAACAATGCCAAGAAATATCTAAAAAAATTCCATTCCAAGATAAGTTTTATAAAGAAGCTAACAGCACTTAGTTAACACTTCTGACAAGCTACATTGCAGTTATTTTCTTCACAGAATGCATTTGTCTAACATCATCAGTGGAAACTCCATGGATTAAATATAAAAAAGAGGGAGCAAAAAAAGAGAGAAAATACAAGCATGTAGCATTATAGCATCTTCAAACCCCTCCCTGCTGCTTTCCTGAGAAGGGATTCATAGAAGTCAGCAGCACAATAACGGTTTCACACAATCTTGTAATTTAGGATGATAAATCCCTTTTATTTTTCACACAATTTAGAGCATCTGATCGCAAAGGAAGAGTCAGAATGGTACATACTACTACTCCCAAGAGAAGGAAAGTGTCTGGTGAGAACCACTTGCAGATGATCCATCAGGCATAATCTGAAACATATTCTGGCTGTGGAGATTGGAATTGCTACTTCCATCAGAGACCAGAACAGATTCTACTGGTCCACTTTCCATTCCAAGATTGCTAAAGTTAAGGCTTGGATTCATGGACTGAGCTGGGGGGTTGAGGGTAGGCTGCACCATATGGCTCAAGCCAATCTCCCGAGTCTCTGATTGTGGCGATGACAGAAGAGAGAGAGCACGATTTGAGTCGATGACTTGGTTTGCTCCATCAGAAAACATTTTATGGTTGCTGCCACTACTGCCTAATGTGGAACCAGCGTCAAGAATAGTTTGACATACAGATTCTCCAGGGAGTACAGAACTAGTGCATTGTGAGAAAGGAAACTGCTTTCCTCCTCTATAACTGTGAGACATTGGTCCTAGAAAAAGGTTTTTTCCACTGCTGAAGTTAAGAGAGGATTGATTTGTGTAAAGCATGGGATCATTCTCAGGTTTGATAGCCCCAGCCCAAACAGAGCTTGCAGCACTAGTCGAAAATATTTGGGAACCTCCAAATTGCAGATATCTAGTACCTGCAATATAGCATAGATACTTCAGCAATGCTCCACAGTCAACACTCAACAACTTATCTTCTCACTCACCTGTTATGTAGTGACATGGTTAAAAAAAAAAATATCCACTGAACAAGGGAAAGGAGATGATTACTGCCTACGGAAATTTCTTAAAGTTGAAAATCGAACCTTGGTGATTGGAAAACAACCTTGCAGAATTTACAGATAAAGAATCAGGCTGAGGCTTCCTTCGGCGGCGGTTGTGTCCATCAAGACGTTTTCTGCAGCTTCGTTTTCCCTCATCAAACTCCACCAAGGAATGGAACCTATTATAGTCACATCAAGAGCAAAAATATTTACCATATCTAAAGAAAACTTGCAATAAAAATGGAGATGACAGTTATTTCTCAAGCGCCAAAAAAGGAAAAAAGCATGTATTATGGGTCAAGGAAACCTATAGTTGCAACAACATATCCAAAAGAATTTTTCTTAGGCAGGATGGTCATTATGCCCCCCAAATGGTGGGTTGCATGATAGTCAGAAATAAGATCCTTCTCCAACACCTAGTTCCAAACCACTTTAATGAGCAACATCCATTAAATTATCATTTGACACCACAAGTGTCCCTTTGATGCGTTACACACAATTTTACCCAAAAGAGGGAGAGAAATATGCAGACCAACCAGTATCACCATTCTTAAACTCATATACAGTTTTCCCACTGAAACACAAGATGCCAACAAAGTACATGCATGACAAAGCTGTGGTCAAATTGAGGATATTTCAGGACTTGTTCCTCTCTGTAAGACGATTGCATCCAAGGGACTTCTCTCTAATATTTCATGATCATGCCAATGCCAGTGGGTTGCCAACCACTTCATGAAGCAATCATGTATCAGCATTACATTGTGTGGCAGTTTTTTTATGTCAATGTACTAAATAGAGCCGAGGAGTCTTAAACATCCCAAAAGAATTTCATATGTGCACCCGACCAGCTGTAACTGCTGAAGAGTTTATGACACGAAGGAAGGTGCCCGACCAGCTTTAACAGCCAAAAAATTATGAATCAAAGAAACCTAAACAATCATATTGCCACTTGCCAGTCCCAGGACTATGTTGCAATAAAAACTGAATGAACATTGCAGTTTAATTAAAGTTCTGTTAAAGATATAATAAAGGGCTACCAAATTAACAATGTAGCAGAGCAATAGCTATAATACAGAGACTTCCACCTTCAAGAGCATGTCAATTCTTACCTGCTGCACTGCTGACAAAAGCGTTGCTCCTGACCTTTAATAAAAACCTTAGGAGTCTTAGAATGAAGCTCACATACTTTATGTCGTCGATGATAATCCCTGCATTTGCTAAGGTCTGAAGTACATCCATCAACCAAGCATGAAGGAAGTTGTGTTCCATTGGCAGGTGTCCGAACTCTTTTTGATGATCCAGATGATGATGACTCCATTAAAGAGTCCTCTGGACCTGAAAATTTCTCCACCAAATTGTCCTTCAAATCACCAGAATGTCCTAGTTTTAAGTCAACAGAGCAATGCTCCGTTACTTGATTCAATCCTAAGCTACCTGATACAGCAGTTTGACCAATATGAGGAATGCTTTGGTTTTCCAATTCAGCTAATCTCCAAGGCGTCTTGAGATTATAGCCCATAGGACATCCTTCTCACGCAAAAATTATTCTCTTCTTTGCCTCCCAGCCGCCAAATCCTTCTCCAAAGGATCCACCTAGTCAGTCATTGCACTAATCATTGACAACCCCAAGAAACAATAATAAATTTTCATAGATGGCAAAGAAACATTCATGGTTTTCCTGAATATAAACTTGAAGAGATTTTCTTCCATGTTACAGGTCAAGAAATCTATCCAAAACAAATTGGTGGATTGAACTTGGTAAAGCAAATTCCAGAAGAAATTTCCAAGAAGTGCAGTAAAACACGGGAACAAGGGCCATATTTGTCATTGCATTTTAACAATAAAGTGAAAATTTAATGCTACTCTTACACTAGATGCCTGTCACATCATGCAAGTCAGCACTCTCATCCCAACCATAAGCAGCCTTGGAGATATTTCTTTTCATCAACAAACAATTCACAAATCATTTTGATTCAAAGCACCAAAAAATAAAAAGGAAAAAAGCTCATTTATAGACAAAAATGACATTTTTGAATGTTTTAAACCTTCAAGTAAGCTGATAATAGGCCAGCATGATTACATCTAAAGATGATGAATTTTCTTGTGAATATGTAAAGACTCTTGTTTATCAATTGAAGGAGAGGTTTCTTTTTTTTGTGTGTGTGTGTGTGTGTGTGTGTGTGTGTGTGTGTGTGTGTGTGTGTGGTTTTTCTCACGGCAAAAAGTTGGCAACACAACTTTATTCTGGCAACAAGGAGAACCACATGTATCACAACTGTTACTGTTTGAGATTACTTTTGTAGTATAGTTCTTAAAAAAATAAAAAATAAAGAGAGAAATTCTTAGTTCAAATAACTCAGAAATTTACAAGAAGGAATTAATAATCCATGACTATTACAAAGTACAAAACAAAAAGGAAAAAGGCATAAACAGCAGGAATTTAATGATGGGAACCTGAAAAAACCCAATAGATCAGACCCAGAAGAGGTAAAAATCCAGTCTTTAAGTAACTTCCTGGCTGGCCTTTAAAATTGCAGAAAAAATTCTCGAAAAATGAGGCGGGAAAAGGAAAAAGAAACAGCAGATTGAAGTATAAACAACCAAGAAGTGAAGTCTGTTAAACAAGAATTACAAAGGAAAAATGACAATACGAAGAAGAAGAAGAAGAAGAAGAAGCCATTAGAGACCTGACAAAGGTTTCATTCATCAATAGCTTAGCTTTATGTGTCAAGCTTTGATAGAAGACAGAAAGAAAGTAAAAAGATTGGATTTTTATTGTGATAATAATTGCAAGTGACAAGGAAAGTGGATAATGTAATAAAAGTTGGAAGCTTTTGCGTAAGTGAAAGAGGAGAGGCAAGGCTGAGGCTGAGGCTGAGAGTGAGAGCAAGAGTGAGAGAGGGATTGAATATGGAAAGGAGATGACTATGAAGAGTAAGGAAGCTGCTCTTTACAAGTCCTTCTCCCTTCCCTTTTAGGCTTGTGAGCTTGGAAATTAGTAAAATAATGTAAAAAGTAGTGTAATTAAAAAATTATAAAAAATACTCAAAAATTAATTCAAAAAATAAAAAAATAAAACGAGTGGCAAAGAAAGCGACAGGGTGTAGTTGCTTTCAACTTTTTTTGACAGAGAAGAGGAGGAAAAAAAAAAAGTACATAGGTAGGGGTGGGTTTGGAGGGGAGGGAGAAGAGGGGCAACGAAAAGGGTCTATGTATATATATGAGTTTCTTGTGTTTCACATCCCATGATGTTTCTTTCTTTGTTGGAGTCTTCTTTAAAGTCTCTATTGAGTTTTGAGCTTTTGGTAAATTTTGATAGCTTGCATGATAGGAGCTATCACTGTTTGATTATTTCCTGATAAATAAAGCCAAGCACCTCTTTATTAAATATTGATAAATTTATAATTTTTTATTATGAAGCATTAGCATTGACACTGCTCGATATATGTTCGACACAACTTGATACGTGTTTTATTATTTTATTATTTTAATTTTTAGGACATTGAAAAGATATGAATGAGACACATAAAAAACACCGCATGACACTTTTAAGATATGGTGGTGCCTCTATTTTTTTGTATAATTTAATTTAATTTATTTATTAATAATTTAATTTAATATTTAATGTAATAATATATTTGATTGGTCAATTTTTATATTTATTTTATACATGACAATAATAAATAATTAATAAAATAAATATATTAAGTATTTAAATTTTATGGAGTTTTTATTTTATCACACTAACTTTATTTTTTTTTAACAAATCATCTTTATATAATAGAAAATAATATACATTTTATGTGAAATATATATATATATAATGTGTTTCATCTGTATCGTGTCCTTAAATTTTATCATATTGTTGTCGTATTGTATCAATATTCCAGTGTCTGTGCTTCTTAGATTTTTTATATTTATAACTATAAATATTTTAATTTATTTGAATGAATTATATAAAAGAAATAAAATTCTTTCAATATTTATTCTTTTAATTTTATTGCCACTGAATTGATATAACTTTATAAATTTTTATAAAATTTAACTTCATTGTCACCTAAACCAATATAAATTTATAATTTTTTAATATCACAAAAAAATTTATCGTTTTTATTTAATTTTTTTATTTTCTTTTAGTTTAATTGATAATGGTTGTATAGATTTACATTAATTTGAATAATCGAAAATTTTTAACTCCAATTAAATTTTGTTAAAGATCCCAACACAATCCAAATAATCAAATAAATGCAGCACAATTAGTCATCATTTAAATAATAAATTTATTATAAACAGATAGATAGTGATTTTTTAAGTCACATGATCGTAACTTGTTATGAGTTTGAATTCTCATATACTGTGATATAATATGATGGCAATTAATAGTGTAATTCACTTGGTACACAAGATAAAATACACTGTCAAGATTTAAAATATTTAATTGAGAATAGAGTCCAATCTCTCAATTTTTTAATTTTTTAATTTTTAATCATGAAATTTAGCTATCTAAACTAGTTATTAAAAAAAGCATAATAGCAAAATTTGAAATTACGTTGAATAATTTTTTTGCATTCATAATTTTTGAATAATGATTGTTAGGTTTTTAAATTTTTCAAGTAATGTTGAATAAAATTGCTAATAATTTATCGCATTCATAATTTTTGAATGCTTGACCAAATGGCTATTAAATGCTGACGTGGAATGAAAAATAAGCCGACTAAGATATGATTAGGATCAATTTTGTCCAAGTTCAGATATATATTCTTCTTCTTCTTCTTTTTTTCTCTTAGCCAATCTCCTCACTTTTTATCTTATTCATAAATTAACTTTTTAAAATTATGAAAAATTTCACCAAATTTGTTAAAAAAAAATAAAAGAAAAAAGAAAAATTTCATCAACACAAATGGGAGTAGAAATTAAATCTATAATCCCTATATGCTATGAATAAAAATTTTTACAATTTTAATTGCTTTGGATTGTACCATTCTAAAAAATTTCACGTTGCAAATCAATCCCCGGAAATATGTTTTCAATGCTTTTCAAATCACCATCAATATTATCAGGGTTGAAATTGTTTTCTTTTTTCTTATTGGAATAGTTACAGAGAATTAGGATTCGAATGTAATGCTGGAATAAAACTCGAAAAGTTTTGAAAACTAAAAATTCTTGAGTTTGCCATTTTTTTTAAAAAAAAGCTACTAATTTTTAATTATTATTTAAATTTTTTTTATTCACATGCAGAATATTATATTAATTGTCAAATATATACAAACATATTTTAATTTTTCTGGAGTGATAAATATGCTAATGTTAGCCAGCAGCCTTACATTGCTGACTGGTTGGTGGAAATTGGCAAAAGCAAAGAAGTCTTCATCTAACAAATACAAGCGTACGTGCCACTTCTAATCTTTGTTGTGGTTTTGGCTTTTGTTTTTCCTCTCACTTTCAAATGTAGTAAATACAATGCAAGAGGCAATGAGCCATAGCTCAAGCGGTGAGGGCGAGGTCATGAGTTCAATTTTAAGAATACGTAAATTATAATTTTTTGTCTGTGACATACTTTTAAGATGATATAATATCATAAATATATACATATATCAGTTGTTATGGATATGTAATATTGTTAAAAAAAAACAAATAGAATGCAAGGTTTATGGGGCCAAACTCAAATTCAATCAATTTAACTTTGTCTTTTTTTAAATGTGACAATTGAATTTAATTTCAGGACCAAAATTAGCATCTGATTATTTTGTCAGTATATAAAAGTGATTAGGCTAAGCTATAGCCTATAACGTGGGGGATGTGCCTATACTAATAAGTACATTACAACTGGCCCATTCACCTCTTACTCTTTAGGATAGGGTTTAACCCTAGTATATATAATAATATGGAAAAACTTCCTTATCAAAATAATAATAATAATAATAATATGAAAAAACTACCGACCAAAAAAGATATGGAAATTCCTTCACTTGCCTGGCCGACATGGCAATGTGAAAACCGGGTTCAACTTTTAGTGGCATCATATCAAAATTTTTAATTTTTAATGTGCTAATTACAGAAAAATAACAATCATTCTATATAATAATAATAATAATAGTTAATATGATATATAGAGATACATAGTGATAGATATATCCATAAGATAGATAATATAATAGTATAATATAAAATATATATATATATAAAATGTACTTTCAAATGGTTGTTCAAAAAATATATGAAAAAACTATATATCTATATATAATGATTTAAGTTGCAACACTTTATCACTGTATCCCCTTTTTTTATAATTATATAAATAAATAAACTAGTTACAAATTATAGGCATTTAAATTATGGAACAACAAATTCATTTATTTCATTTTAAATTTTAAACTTTATTATTTTAATTAATTGTTAAAAATTAAAATTTGTAAAATGAAATTTTGAAAAAAAAATTTTAATTCATTAGAGGCGATATAATAATTGCTCTTAAAAAATTTTATCCTTCTATGAGCCATAATTTCATAGTCCGTATCATATATCAGTGACCTATATATATATATAGTTGAACTTGCATAATTCGTCTAGAATAAATAATAAAATATTTTATAACAAATCAAAACATTTAATTGAGAGTAAGATTTCATTCTAACTCTCTTAACTCCTTAATTTCAAATTAAAAGATCATCTAAGCTAACTGATTCAAGAAACTAGACTTTCCTTATGTTTTTTTATTAACACAAAAGCTTACATGTGTACGCAACATATTGAAGATGTAACATTATTGAACTCTATTCCCAAAAAAAAAAAAAAAATTATTGAACTGAAAATTGTGAACTCTTCGCGAGCATATTGTATGAGATGGTCCCAATCAGATTAGGCTTTCTACTGTCTTTTGGTATATAAAGCTTGTGGGTTTTCCAAGCTTTTGCCTTATTATCCAGCACTGCCAAAGCCACCGGCTAGTTTTTTTTTTTTAAAGCAATTGGTGATTACACCGACAATACATTCTATATAATATCTATCTAATATCTATTAGATTATCTATTATTAATATTATTATAATAATTATTATTATAATTTATAAAGTGAAATATTTTATTTAGTGGTGCATTAAGAACTAAGAACTTTAATTTTAGACACCCTAAAATTTAAACTCATGACCTAAAATCATGGATGTCTCACCTTAAATCATTTGGTCAAGAGAGTATTGCACCACCAGCTAGTTAATAGTAACTAGATAATAATGTTAAATTTTTTCTTTATCAATACATTCTACAAGATGCTAGTTGGTTATAAACTAAGAAATGAATGTTTGTTTTAATGCTAAAAAAATGTTAGTTTTCGATGCATTACATTAAATTATTACATAAGTGATACATTTTTAATATTTTATATTTTAAAGTACAAACAAATGTTCTTTGATGTTATGAATATTCATATTTGTCACTTATTTTTTATAAAGTATAACAAATTTCAAATGAATAAGGAAACTTTTAAAAAGGTATAAGTCTAAGACTTACCAGCCCGTACGAATGTTATTTTCGTGAATAAATAAATCAACTTAAGCTAAATTATTTGATGTGTTGCTGATAAGGGTGAGCAAAACTTTCGAATTTGATTGGGTTCGGTTTGCTTACCTTACATTTTTTATTTTTTATTTTTTTGAACAATTGAGAGATTAATAGATAAGTGAGGATAGAACACATGACCTCACCTTATAACGTTCATCACTTAACCAATTAGGTTACAAAGAATGACCATTTTTTATTTTATGAATCAAACTTAAAATTTAATTTAGTCTGATTTGGTTTTATACTTACCGGACAAACAAAAACTATTTTTTCATTTTTTAATTTATTGAATAGTATAATAATTTAATAGAAAAAGATTAAAATAATGAATATTTGTAAAAATTTGGTTTGGTTAAATTTTTTATTTGGTTTGATTCGGCTAAATTTTTATATAGTTCAATTTAAATGATTCAATTCAGTTAAAAAATAGCCTAAAATCGACCGAATGCATTCCTCTAATTACTGTACTTGTATGTAAAAGGGATAATGAATTTACAAGTCCTATAAGTTGTCAAAAATTGCAATCAAATCTTAAAAAATTTCTTTTTTTAATTGAGTTTTAAAAACATTTAAAGTGTTTCACGTTAGTCATTTTCCGTTATATCAAATGAAATGGACTAACGTAACAATTAGACCCCACCCAATGAACTAACTTGTGCAGCCAACTCAACAATGATACTGAACCTATAAGTTATCCAAAATTTCAATCAAGTTCTAAATTGTTTCTCTCCTAATTAACATGAAACAAAATCATTGCACAATATCTTTGATTGACTCTTTCTTTTCACTTTTATTATTCTTGTTATTTTTTAAAATATAAAATTCTTTTTGCAGTTTTTGGACATTGAGCAATGAAATTTTTCAAGTAAAGATTCTATAATTTTTTGGAAGATTTTTCAATTTATGTTGATGATGATTTGTGACGTTTGAAACAGAGATAATTTTTTGGAAGATTGTGCAATAATAAGAACAATAAAAGTGAAAAGAAATAATCACTTAAGCATATTATGTAATGGTTTTGTTTCATGTTAATTAGGAGAGAAACAATTTAGGACTTGATTGAAATTTTTAATAACTTATAGGACTTGTGGGTTTAGTATCATTGATGAGTTGCATGCACACGTCAATTTATTGGGTGGGGTCTAATTATCACGTTAGTCTATTTCGTTTGAGATAACAGAAGTGGACTACCATGAAACACTTTAAATGCTTCTAATACTAAATTAAAAAAATAAATTTTTTTAAGACTTGATTGCAATTTTTGAGAACTTATAGGACTTGTGGATTCATTATCTGATAATTAATACTATACATAAACCGGCTAAATTGAATAATTTTTTGTGCATAAATATATCCTGAAAATTTATAAATAAAATATTTACTTTCAATTTTTAAGAAAAATAATTAATTTTTTAATTTATTAATAAATCCTTATTTAATATGTATTTTTATGACGGTCAATTGATTTTAGTGAAATAAAATGAGTTATTTATTATTAATGAATGAGCATACAATTTTTAAAAATTTCTAGCCATCTCTTCTTTTTTTTAAATATTTTTATTTTTGATTACCGTTGATCTTCTCTCAGATATGCAATGGTTCCTAATTTTGTTATTCTTATTTATTTTTTGCATTCAAATACAAATCTTTCCTTGTGGAATTGTTAATCCTTTTATAGGATTTTTATGATTAAGTTTTATAAAATTTATAGTTCTCTCCAATGTAAAAGTTTTGTTAATATTTTTATAGTTAGACTCAATTAACTATAGAATTAATTTATGGCTAATCAATATTATGATGTGAAATATAAAGATTGCTGAATGGATTGCCGAATTACAAATCAAATTAGCTCTATCAACACGATTAAAGAATAACAACAAAAGATTTTACATTTTAAATGAGTTTACTTCGACATCATATTAATATATTTTTTTTTATCTTTAATGAATGAAAAATTCATTTTTTCTCTAAAAAATTGAATGAACATATAAAAAACAAATTATTTTTCAACTATAATAAATATATTTTTTAATTTATATACAAAATTAATATATATCTAATATTTTAAAACCAAAAAATATTCAATTTCTAACCTTTTGTATTGCAAAATATATTTTTCATAGAATGTTTTAACGACATCCATCCACTCTGATCAAATTAGTTGATTAATTGGTCTATGGTATGTTTGAATGACATCCGTCCATTCTCTGATGAAGCTAGTTAATTAATTGGTCCTAAAGTTGCTTTACATGCATTATAGCGCCGCGCTTTTTAAAGTATTAGGCTATTAAACATCATAGTATTATGTTCAAAAAAGAAAACATCATAGTATAATGCACAAGTATGGTCTTCATCCACATTCTAGACATGACAAGACACGAGGCCTAACCAAAAAGCAATAATGTTCAGTTTTTTTTCTTTTTTTTAACAAAAAAAAAAAAAAAAAAGCAACAACGCAACTCGTGTCTTTGATTACCAGTGTCACTGCACAATAACAAGCAGCTAAGGAACAATATTTTAGTTATTAAAGGATACCCTATATGATTTGTGTTAGAATTTTTTTTAATGAGATTCCACTCTTATAGTAAGGAGTTTCCCTATAAACAACTAAAAAGATAACTTTCAGTAATGAGCACCTCATGAACAATATTTTAATTCTTAAAAGACACCCTATATGATTTATGTTTGAACTATTTTTTAATGAAATTTTCTTATAAATATAAATGAGGAACCAAAATATATACAAGTCTAACCCGTTTAGGATAAAATATTCTATTATTTTATTACAGAATTAAGACAATCGATAAAAAATATACTTTAATTTTTCAACTTTTTAACTCTAATATTGTGTGATGAAGCTTAGTTATTAGGATATGTTCAAAGAAGAAGCAAAATATATAAATATAAATGTATGTTAATAAGCATGGTGTCTAATCTGTAATTACCTTGATAATGGTGTATAAACAGTAAATTTTTTTGAAAATTTTTCTATGTTAGAAATAAAGAAGTGGACTGCACCTCGATAGGCACATGTGATGCGCATACGAAAGTCCCACCACCAATGCTCGCCTGAACAGGGGAATCACGATGTGAATGAATAAATTATCTTTCATCAATATAAATTCCAATTTTTTTTAACTCAATACAAACATTATTAGAAGAAAAGGAGACGACCCCGATTCTTCCATTATACTATAAGTCATTAAGTTAAGACCCCACATCACAGATAGAATAATAGAGTTCCATTTACAGCAAATACTACTACTTCCTTATCCAGTCTCAAATTATAGTATTAAGATATATTTAAGATTAACGGCTTCTATGTTATGAATAAGAGTGAGGACCATTCACATAAAACCAATATATAACTTCAAAATACTGAATTTTTCAACCAATAATTTACAGATTTTGGCCTTCCAATGGTCCCACCTGCAAAAAAAAGTTATGTAAAACGACAGTCAATCATCTTGATAGAGCTGTAAAGAAAACAAAAATAAAAGTGAAAATATAAATCATTCAAACTGAATTAATCCATAATTTAAAAAAATTAATTGCACTGATTTTGAAAAATTAGCAAACTTATTTTTTAATTTGATTTATAGTTTGAACCAACCCAATCTGAAATTCATAATATCATTAAACATCATTTTAAATTTTTTCATTTTATTCGAATCATATTTTACAATATCTTGCATTAAAAAAGGGGTAACGAGGTGTAACCTAACAGGTAATAGCTCTTTATATGTACATCAAATAAACTATTATTTGACACACATTTATTAGTTTAGCATATAATAAACATTTAATGTTAAATGCACAATATTTAAAATACATATTCAATCATTTGTTGTAATGTATACAGGAGTGAAGGCAATATCAATACAAAATTTGAGGATATTTTCTAGCCAACCAACCAAATTTAGGAGATGAAAATGGCGCAGTCAATACCGAAATAAATTTAGAGGATATTTTCCAGCCAACCAACCAAATTTAAAGGATGAAAATGGGCCTAGGCAATAACAAAATAAGCGGACATTTCCTAGCCAACCAGCCAAATTTGGAGGACGAATATGGAGTATCAACAACCAAGGTAAGCTGTCGTTACTCAATCAGCTGCTCATTGAATATCGAGGTGACATCCTAGTATACCCTATCGTAAAATTTCGTGATACATCATTAAAGTGTTATATATATATATATTTTTAACATAAAGTGTTATATACTTAATCAATAAAAATAAAATATATATATCTCTATAATTTATAATAGAGGAACATTTATCTTATTTTTACTAAATAAATGTTAAAGCAGTTTAATAATATATGACAAATTTTAGTGTAGGATGTATTCCATCAGTGTGGATAAAAATTTCCCTAAGGTTCTGTCTTTTCAGTGATCTTTTCAGATACAAAACAAAAAAACCCAACTGGATATATCAAATAATGGGACAATCTAAATGCAGTACTGGAATGAAGGCGGTTTCAGCTACTTCAACTAGTGGACAAGCGCGCAAGTTTGCATCCTTTGGCCCAGAGGAACATAAAAAGGCATAATGTTGGTCGTGTGGAAAATCTGGATACGTAATACTAATATTGTATTAGTTGACTTTTGACTTGTTAATGCTCTATTAGTTGGCGTTTTGTGGGTCCATCATTCCATGATAAAAACTACAGTACACGTGATAATATAAAAGTACTGATTTCTGAAGAAGAAGCAAGCTATTAAAGAGGAAGGGTCTCGTTTCAGAAAATGACAAACCTGAGAAGGAGATAAACACCAACAGTAGCCACCTCTCCTTCACTCCGGAGAATTGTTCTGCAATAGATAAACACATTGACTAAATTGCATTCCTTGGTATAGTAAAGCGACAAAGACATAATTAAAGCTTTCATGACTTGACACGCAATCTCATATCACCAGGCTTGGGGACAAAATTCCTCACTGGAACAAGGCAAAGCAGTCAACACAATAGCAGGCCGGGTTGCTTGCCACTAAAACAATAGGTGTTAAAATTTTTTATTTAATAGATCCTCGTGGAACATAACGAAGATAAAATGAACTTTTAATTCATTATTCTATTTCTTCTCCATTTTATCGTGTGCTCCATTATAATCCTTCAAACATCCATTCTCTTTTTCATTACACGGCATAAGTGAGTTAAAACAGGACCACAAAGATCATATAAATACCTAATGGCAAGAGGCAGGATGACAACACTAATCAACTAATGAATTTAATGATCATCCATATATACATTTTCAAACTTCGAAATTCATAGGTTACATAAAGCTTTAACCCTGTTAGATCTCATAATCATAATAATTACGGCTTTACTTCTCAAATGGGGGCATCGAATTATCAAATTCATTACAGTATAATGATTAAAGGACTCATTTAATGACAGGATTCTAGTTGACAAGGAAAAAGAAGCTCAACAAATGCCAGACTGGATTTCCTGAACAAAGTAATCCTCCTGCACATTAGGACTTCCAACTATGAGGTTAATTTTAGTTTATCAGTATCTACCTTGGATTTCAGGTTCTTTTGGCTGTCACTGAAATACTGATTAGGATGGTTAATCCCAGCATCACATGATACACCGTGAATAGCTTCAAATGTTAATGTGCATGCCAACTGCATATTACGAAGTTAGTTCTGTGAATCCACATGCTAACATGATAATAAGCAACTGGAAGCAGAGTCATAGCTACTTGGCAATCTCATAACCTGATAATGTCTATTTCGCACTTTATCCATTACATGATCCACTGCACCACTGTTTACACCCATTCGACTGAGTGCTGCCCTCAAGTTTTCTTCACTGTCATGCCAAAACCATAATTTGAACATGCACAAAGCAATCAAGTAAACATATCAAGCAAGGCCAATATATAAACAACCTCAAACACATCAAATTAGTTTGAGAATTGACCTAAAATGTCGGTAAGGACATCCATGATGATCTCCAACACTAGGAGTTGAAGAGATGATCTTTTGACAAGCGTAAGGTGTATAATCCTGCAATAAAAAAATTACAATGACTCTGATATCAGTCAAATGAGCATAACTTCATACAAAGGCACTGCTAACCAAGAGCCGAAAGAGTTGATGCAAAAAATTTAACTACCAAGGACATACCACTTGGGAAAAAATAAATTATCCATGTTTCCAACAAATTAATTTATGCAGTTCATCATATTTATTGTTCATATCGGAAATTCCTACTATTCCTGCTAAGAACCAATACCTGATCCCATATGTAGTCTATATTGACAATGGAGATACATTCAACATCCAAATAACAAATTATTGCTGAAAGGTTCAATATCTTACTGTTCTCTTTCCTTCTCTTCCATAATTATGGCGTATGCTGTAGGCATATTCTTTGTCAAACCTCTCTGCCCCAACCTAAAGAAAAGTAAAGAAGAAGCAATTAATGGCTGTTGGTTAGTATGTGATTTACAGGCTTCAAGATACTCTACTCTCAAAGTTATCAATCCAAAGAAAAAATGCTGTGCACATGCAGAATGAATGTAGAGAGGGAAAGAACAATAAAGTCAGAGATGCCACTGAAGAACCAGTATCCCTTAAATGATATTAATCACAATTGGCAAACATGGTTCAGTAGTATCTAGCAGAGACCTAGAGATAACAACATATTTCTGGAGAAGCCATAAATGATTTAGATTAGAAAAATAAAAGAATAATAAGATGAAGCAAGTGAATGGCTTGCACCTCACCTTTTGAGCGAACTCTGCTTTCCAGAATGCAAGAGCATCATCCAACTTCAAACCAACTCCCTAAATTGTAGATATAAGAAATGCTAAGAAAAACACGAAAGCATAACTCAAAAGGCATCAAGAAAGCATATTAATGATTGTCATTTTGAAGTTTTTCTCTAACCTGCAGAATGTACTAGAACTGAATAGAAAACAAAATCAGTGTAGAGTCAAGTATGAGTAGAGAAATCAGGGTGTATGCTTTAAACAGTAATAACTGTGCGATCAATGCAGACGACTTAGAATGAAAATAGGAGATGGAAAAGAGACAGCAGCACAAGTAGTAATTCTAAAGAGCAAAACATGCATAAATTATTGAGAAAAAGCAGCAGTTTCCTGATAGTTTAGGAAACTATAACCTTGAGAAAGAGACCTAATTGCATCCTTCCCCCATGCTTCAAATGATGATCATCTTTGAGCTGTAAAATATGGGGAAAAAAAAACAATTAGATGAAAAAAAAAACAACAGCCGCAGAGCAGAAAGGTAACAGTAAACTTGTTCAAACAATGAATTTCTTACTTTTTCAAACAGATGGCGCATGCACAATGGGAATGAACTCTTAGCTACCGTGTCAATGTCTTTAAGTGATATCTCACCAAGTTCTTTGGGCTGTAAAGACAGTCAACCAAATTTGTGATTATTAATTTGAACCAATGACCTAAAAGCAAAAGTACTGAGCACAAGCATAGGTATTGAAGTACCAGAGAATAGTCAGGACCCAGATAGCTGGAGCATAGGGCTTCCACAATCTAAAAGGCATCCATAAACTACGTCAAACACCAGATATGAAAAAATAGCAGGACCAATTTAATTTATAGTATTCAAAACTCAGTAGTCACTACTGACAGGAGTTAAGCGATCATTCTCTTGTTCTCTAATCATTGATGTCCATTTCCTGCAAACAAATATACTTACCATCAAAATTTTGTACATGCAAGGCATCCAAACATGGTGCCTCATGCAGCTAGGCAAAGATTTTGCTACATGCAGCAGCACAGCCTAAGACATAATATAGTTCTCCATGTAAAACCTTTGTATGCGTCATTTTCTCAAATGTATTCACAACAAGGACTGATGCAAATGTTCATGCCCAAAGAATATATGGAGATTTTGAAAAATGAAATCTACAGTGATAACCTGTTTGTAAGAGTGAGCGCCTTGGATAGGATACTGCGAAATTGAGTAACTACAAGGGAAACAACCTAAAACACAAAAGTTAATAAACATCTATAAGGTCTTTGATAACCACTACTCACAAGGATTAAGTGCAAAATTAAAATAGCACAGTAGAAATCACCTGACTTGAAGCAACATAGGCATAGCCTTTACGAAGAAAAACCCTACGACCAGCAACAAGTTCTGGGACTTCTTCAAATGACACCTGCAGTGGAGCAAAATCATGAAAATCTCCTCAGATATGTAAAACCTTTTATTTGAAATACTAATGGAACCCTTGATAAGGTTTTCAATAGTATATCCACCAAAACGAGCAATAGTAAGAGTTGAGGCAAATGTTTTTCATCCATCCATTAAGTAACTTAATGTTCAATATTCAGCATGCCCCATAATTAGGTTCAAGGAATTACATCATCCAACATGTTGATGACAGAACACTCTGACTAAAACCAAAAAATATATGGCTACTAGAGTGTTCTTGAATGATTTTAATAAATACTAATACTCATTTATTCATAAGTAAATAACTAAAACCATAAACTTGCATTGAGAGGATGACATAATCAAGCAAAGATAAACAAACCTTGTAATATATGGTGTCAGCTGCAAAAAAGGAAAAAGAACAACAAAGCTTATCAGAGATGCAATGAGAAAAGAAAACAAATTTCTCAGTACCAAGCAGAAGTGTTATGAGAAAAAAAGGGAGAACATAAGACTCCTCTCACCATGTTCAACATAAAAATTTTGCCTTATAAAACAAAATTTCAAAGCACTTCATAAAATTTTATAATGCTTTCCAAAATAAAACTGAAAGCACAAGGGAAATAACTGAGGAGTATTTAAGGGGCTGATATAACAATAATTAGCAAGAAGGGAAGTTCAGGAGCGCATCTTTTATTAATTTTAAAATGAAATGTTAGCATCATCAATTTTGAAATTGACATCGTGATAAATCATAGCTGATGATGTAGATGGATACAACATACAAGAAATAGACAGTTTGGGAATGAGTAGAATCAAAATTGAGAACAAAACATAACACACCAGAGGCATTTAAACAATTGAAAAATGGAAGACCGACAAAACCAAAAAGTGATTAACACTTACATGAGGTCAAAGGCGGAACAATAGATCGTGCAACTTGAAGCAATTTATCCTTTATGCTCTGCAGCAAGTTAAATTAGGATAGTAAAACGATAAAATCCAACATTAGACATGCTATATATGTGCTTCATGTAGGGGATGTATCTTCAATTTGTACGAAATTTGCAAAAGGCAACGAATTCTAAAATGTAAGAGAACATGTAGAAACCTCTAATTCTGCACTGGGAACTGCCTTGTATGGAAGTCCAAACTCTACCAACAGAGCCCTCTAGTAAAGTCAGATGATAAAGCATGATCAATCAGCATCTCACTTGAACAATAATAATAACAACAACAACATATAATCAATCAATCTCACCTGAGCTTCAGCAGTCAAACCGCGAAAACGATAGCGAAAAAGGGTGGTCTCATTGGAAAGAAACCATTTCCTAAGGTCCTCCCTAAATGATAAACAAGCAACAATCAAATATTCATAAAATTAGATACACAAATGGCGAAGAAATGATAGTTATAGCTTAGTTAATCAACCGTAATTAAAATGATAATTAACTAAAAAGTCCTACGTTCGACAATAAACAAGCCGCAGAACAAAGTGAGATATGATATCCTTATTAAGTGATTTTTGTGGATGCTCCATATTTGCTTTCCACAGCTCTTTTACCTGTTCAAAAAGCCAAAATAATACAAGATTCAAAGATAAATTCACACATTATCAAATCAAGAATCATGTTAAGTAACAAAACTGTTACCAAATTTTCCATTTCCTCGGGCTTCTTGCCACGAGACAATCCATCGGAGATGCCTTTAAGAACTGTGATTTTCGAGCAATAATGAAATTGACATGTGTAAGTACATAGTTAACTTAACCCTAGAAATCGGTGATTTTTGCATATAAGAAAATGAACCTCGAAGACGATCCATGGCGTAGAGCTCGAAATCTTCGAGTCTAACTTCAAGAGCAGGGGCAGATCGGTAAAGAGGGAGAGTTGTAACGGCGTCGCTTGATTGAGGTTTTACTATCTGCATTTTCTCTGTTCGTGAGCCTTTCGCTTCTCCAGCGGTGTCTGCAGATTCGAACTTTTTTTTTTTTCCTCTCTCTCGCTCTCTGCCTCTTCTTCTTCGCGCCAATAAAATGGCGGGAGAAAGATGGATCTAGTGAAGTGTAATAATTGGTGGGTTGTGGACTATCAATTTGGGCCAAGTTGTTTAGTTTTTGGATTTTGCACTTTGTGACAGAGTAGATGTTTATTGTTGGGAATTTAGACAAATTTAATTTGGAGTGAAAAAAAAGGTTCAGTTACAATGGGTGAAAAAATTGATTATACTCAAATTCAATTAGACCATAAGATTTACGAATCCGAAATCTTATTTGATATTTTATTCATTAGTTAGAAACATTATCATAATAGGGGTTCAAACTTTAAAAGATTATTCTTGCACTAACATTATCATTATGGGTTCAAATATTAAAGAAACATTTGCGAACTTAGCAACGATTAGATGATATTATTCACTTCTTTATTTAGCAATAAATGTTTTCTGATTATTTTCAAATTTTGATCTTAAAATATTTTCTATTAAAATTTCAAATCAAAAAATATAAACAGCCATTGCTCCATCACCAGTATAGTCACCTCCGACCCGTGATCTGTCTAAGAAGAAGACGAGCAAGTGCTCTCATACAAGTGCTGTGCAGTTGTTGAAAACACAAGAATTAGAAAGCGCACAACATTAAGCAGCTAAATCGTAAATGGCAGCAAGTCCTACCAGGGCAACATAATTGGCATAATATGAACTGAGGTACACCTCGCTTTCCTCTTATCTCTGCTGAATCTCTATTAACCATATTTATACATATAACAACAATATGATGTTGAACATTGAGCAACCTCATATCATAAACATCTCTACAAAATTTAGTACCAGTGTGGTGGGTATCTATTTTCCTGGGAAGAGACTAAAGGCCAGTAACAAGAAGCCTTTGAAGACCTCCCAAAGTAACAACTAATTACCGGAATAAAATAATGCGTTTCGAAGAAAAATTTCTCATCAAGATTGTTGTCTGCTGGAACTTGTACGATGCAATACAGCAGCATTTGTTGCACTCCTGGTTCTCGAAAGAAACGCTGGTCTGAACCAACTAGAAGAGCCATTATTTGTTTCTTCTGGAGTACGGATACCATTAGAAATCTCTGGACTGTTTGGAACTTTAATTGCTTCAGAGATCCCATTACTCCTCTGCAAACAGATTTTAAGCCATTGAGACGTAATGAAACAATACACCTTAAACAAGAATATTTAATTCAAAATAAAATTCAAGTTCAACCTGCTGGACTCTGGCTGATGCAGCACTGTAGAATGGCCTTCGAACCTAGAAAAGGTCAAAATCCAAGAAGGAAATAAGAGTTGATAATAATTCTAAAGATGCAGGTAAAAATTTCAGATAAAGGAGGCATCCTCCCATCTGCAGAAAATATTCCTAAGGGAAAAAGCCAGTGACAGAAATATTGCTTTAAACATGAGCCAAAATAAAACAGTTGAATTGTTTGGAAGTCAACCAACCTCAAGAGGTCCACTGGAGGGAGAAGTTGGTTCACTTGATGGAGGAGGCAAAGCATTCTGAGAAAGCACAAACACTGGTGAGAATAAAATAGTAAACAAACAACACAGCAAGCACTAGTCAAAACAATGGTAAAGCACAATATTTCAGTTGAGCTGGGCATGGCAAGTCACAGGTGCATTCAGTTACATATTACAATTTACCCGTTCCAAGCAGATCTCTGACCAATCCCCCACACTCAACAAAGAAAAACTGTCATTATACATGGAGAACAGTTTAATGCATCATAATTGAGAGGAAAATACTACCTTTGATGGGAATGTAATCCTTGAACTGGATGATGCAGCCTACAGAATTTGTCAATTAATAAAAATAATTAGTGGAAGGAAGTCATGGAGTAGAAGCAAAAAAAAAAGACAAAAAAGAAACCACACATACAATGCAGTAACAAAAGCTAGGAAAAAGGTGAACATACATTCAAATTTTCTAGGAAGCGATTTGGAAAAAAAAAACTGACATAAAACTGATCTAAAAATTCAAATCAAGCTATAGTAGATATGGACAGTAGCATCATTCAATAACAAAAACTTGGCACTTGCCTGAGAATTCTCTTGAAGTAAGTTATTTTCCCACTTGTAAGTATAGTCAACCAACTCTTTTACTCCATGCAGTGTGAAATTCTACACGGACAATCCAAGTCATTACCAGATGCCTTAACAGAACTCTATGTGATATCACTAACAAAAAACATTACCTGCTTCCCTTCCAGTCTACTGATTTTTAGTCCCTACAACATTAGGGAAAGAAACAAATTCAAAAAGTAATATATCTAAAAAAGTGTTGATGAAATTGGATAAAGAAAAACTAATCATAAAGATTGTTTACCAGTGTATGAACAGTTTGACGGACATTTTGAACATCATTACCATACCTTGCTGAATGTTCTAAAAGTTCAGAAACCTAGATGGCAAATTTTGATAAAGTCAGACCACTCCAACAAATAAGCAAATTTAGTAGATAAAATTTGGACAGGACCTACCTTCTCTTGTGTATTAGTAGCGACTGCAACAACCTCATCCAAATTAGAATCTATGTGTTCGATCTTTGAAGACAATTCCCTCTTAGTAGTCTATTAAAAAAAAAACAACGATGAGAAAGCTTAATCCAATCAAACATATCTGCCATTTATATCTGCAAATTACTAATCCAAAACATAGGATTGTAAGCAAAATTGAACACTTGGAAAAGGAACATGGCAAGAAAGTAGGGGAAAAGAATAATCAAACACAAGATAAATAAGAAAGAACTTCATAAAAGAGATAGAAGTGATGCATGATGTAACTTTATGTGGCAGCAGGGCATGTGGTTCAAGTGTTATACTATTCATTAGAATATAACAACCCTCACCTTAATTGATCCATAAACATTATCAAGCCGTTGGGCAACAGACGTGCAAGCATCAGACAAACTACGTCGTGTTGCAAACATCAAGTCAGGAAGTTTCCAACCCTGAAAATACAGAATGATTCACAGCAATAAGCAAACTACAAAGAACGTTATGCTCCTGAAACACAAAAATAAAGAAAATCATAATGAATCATCTAATCTTTCACCAGCCGAAAAAAAATATCTGACCGTCATAGTAACGAGAAACTCTGAAATCTTTAAGGGTACCATAATTGCAATTGCTATCAATTACCAGAAAACCAAAGCCACTCAAACTATAAAATTAGCCTATGGAAATTAGCCACTTTTCCATAGGCTTCAGCAAAGAAATCAATGGATGTCATGATGATATTGATTGAATTATGCAAAAGCCTTAGCTAAATTTTTAAGTTGATTCAACATCAAATAATTAAAATCTTGTCTAAACAGGCAAGAATGGAATGAAAAATCAGGTGGCCAATTCCCAATATACAATCAAAATTTTTGTAACCTCATTAGTAATTGCAGTAATGGAGATGCCTTGAGTTGTGTGAATAATTCATCAACATGTAAGCATTATCTTGTCAATTATTCCATAACAGAGAACAACAAAATTACCTTCCACCAAACATAGCCACATCCAACTACAAACACTAGAACTATTGTGCCATATTTACCTGCACCTGCACATTATAAGCATGTCCATGAATATCCCAGAAAAAGTGCAAAGTCAAAGTCAAATATGTAATGAGAACATTAGTGAAGTAAGCAGAGAACTATTGCTGCTGTTAAACAAAGTAATGCAATAATCGTAATAAAAAAAATGCATGATCTAAGACTTCTCAAAAAACAAAATATCATGAATTTTGTGTTTCTTTCAAAGCATTAACTTGCTTTCACCCTTCATGCATATGAGAAGAGGTAAAACCGAACCTGTACCACTTGCAGTTACAATTGTAATTGGTCTGTTTGACGCTAACATTTGCAGCTCTTGACGAAGAGTGTCAACCTATATATGTCAAGAACCATATCAAAATTCATAATTTCTAGCAGAAATACTCCTACATTGAAATATATATATATATATATATATATACACACACATATATAAGCAAATTTAAGAACAAAATAAAACCAAAGCTAATTTGATTTTTAGTAATGAAATTTTGATCACTGCTAACATTCAGCTCCTATTTTGAATCACAGGAAAAATATAACAGTACTTATAACTTAACGATATTCTAATTATGGTAGGAGTTCTAGATTTTGACTGGTAGCAATTAGTAGTTTCTTCCCCTTTCCCTAATGTTTTCCCTGACTTAAAAAAAGCAAAAGCTTGAATCTTTCTCGTAACATAATGTGGTGAAAGTTTAAACCTGAACCTATTGCTGACTCAATTTGAAGCCACCAATAAAATCTGATGGCTAAACCCTATTCCTGGACAAATAACAAACAGCTGACTTTTAAGCAAATGGAATGAAAACATGATAGTGGATGATAGTACTTCATCTTCAAACAAGGGCAGCCTCAAGCAACTGCCAAGCATCATTACCACCTAATCTACCATTCCTCTTCTAAAATGGTTGATATACGAACCTGAGCCATCAAAGAGTCATTAAGTGGTTTCCTAGCAGATGAAGTAGATTCCTCCCGTTTCATTTGCTTAAAAGCAATCTGCAATAGAAGGAAAATCATAAACAGTGAACATTTAAAAGAGTATTTTACATATTTTCAAAAAAACAAGATTTTTTCCATTGGATTGAAAGCTGTAACACGAAAAATCAATTGCAAATTTTATTTTTAGAATATAATTAGAACTGGTAGAGTTGAAAATTGAAGTACCTTGAATGCACCTGAAACAAAATCAGAAACACTCGGCAATGCCCCTTCTTTGGCAAGAACCGAGCCAAGTAATCCTAAAAAAAAAAGCACAAAACAACCAAATTATTTGAAAATTAACAAAAAAACAGAACTCTTAGTCATTGCTGAGCTAAAACAACAGCTGATAAAATGAAGCTGATCACATCCAATAACTTTTTTTGAAAACAATCAAACCTAGGGTTTAAGCTACTGCTATAAATATAATTCACTGAAAAAAACGAATTCAAATTTACGATTATGATAAGACAAAAGAAAATAAAAAAATTATGAGAAATTTAACAAACCTGCTCCGACGAGAATGGTTAACTTGCCGAGAGGAAGAGCCATGGCGAGTCCAGTGTGAGTGAGTAAGTGAACAAGCGAGTGATGATAACAACAAAAATAATAATGAAATAAATACAACAGCTAATTATATCTATATAGCGATTCTGGACTATCCGCCATAGTTTTTGGCTAAAACAGCAAAATTAATGATGATGATGATGATGATGATGATGAAGAAGACGAAAATTCAAAAAAAAAAAATCGCTGTAGAGAGATTGCTGCTACTTGCTAGCAACGCAATAACCCTATTCGCTGGTTAGATTGCCCCTGTATTGTTTGTTATTGCTATACCTATACGACTTCGATTTTAGTTCTAAATTACCCTGCTTTCGTAGTTGTAGTCCCGAAAATACCCTTTCTTGCGACTTTTTCAATTAAAAAAAAAATTCTGAACAATGCATAATTATTATACAAATTTAAAAATTATTTTGTATGTTTAAAATTTAAACTAATTAATAAAATTTTAAAAAAAAATAATCAATCATTAAAATTAAACTTTTGGATTAATTATTAATTTATTATTTATATTAATAAATAAAATTAGTCGTTTATTTGAAATATATGTCACTTAATTATAAAATTTTTTAAATTCAAGAAAAAATTAAAAAATATATATTTTATAGGTTTAAAAATTTTTAAAACTTTATAATTATGTTATATAGATATTTTAAAAAATATTTATCAATTTTTTTGTTAATAACTCTTAAAATTATTTTTTTTATTAATCTATAGGACTTAATTATACTAATAATAAGTTACAAGACTTAATTGTACTCAGTAAATATCTAATATATCTTAATTTACAAAGTTGGAGTTCCACGTTGGAAAAAAAAATTAAGAGTGTAACATCCCTATTTTCATTCATAATTAATATTATATGAACATATACATTTTAAACCATTCCATTTGACTATGTGTATTTTTCATGAATTGAATCTAGTTAACTTGTTTACATGAGTAACCTTAGGGACTAAATTGAGCTTTAGCATAGAAGGAGAATTAATTTGAACTTTTTCTTGATATTTGATTAAAAATATTATAATAATAATAATAATAATAATAATAATAATAATAATGATAATGATAATGATGATGATGATGATGATAATAATAATAATAATAATAATAATAATAATAGATAGTAGATATTTTGGGAGGTAGGAAGAAAAAACAAAACACTTACATTCTTCTCTCGTGTAAGTCCATTTGCTATCTAAATCTTATTTCCTTCTTTTTCTC